>JABSNV010001227.1:40000-103192 GCA_024085815.1 Flaveria linearis | reverse complement strand
CAGACGCTTCAAGAAGTGCAAGACTGCTAAAGATTTATGGAAGCTTTGAAGCTGATGTATGAGGGATCCAAGAAACTCAAGAGAACAAGAAAGATCTCTTGAAGCAGCAGTTTGAGAACTTACTTTCAAGGCTGGTGAGACCTTGACTCAACAATACTTCAGGTATGTGAGCTAGTAGATACTCCTGGTATTGGAGTAGCTCTTGAGAACATAGACATAGTTAGGAGTTCATGTCTTCTCTTCCTAAACTATGGACTCACTACTGTGTTGTCATCAAGAGAACTTCGACCTTAAGACTCTTTCTCTCACCGAGTTGTATGGTATCCTAAGTGCATTTCCGATGGAGATGAACATGCAGAACTCCTCTACCATCCAAGAACCAACAGAGTTCAGCCCTTCATGTGGTTGAAAGGAAAGCATGGAACCACAACAGCAGTTGTATGCTACCCTGACAACTCACAACTGGACCCTTCATCACTCTACCTGAGACTCCAAAGTCTCAAAAGGTTCAACACAACCTCCTTTCAGGATAGTTGCCTTTGTCTCTGGAAGTGGGACACTCTGGTGATTTTCAATACTGCTTTGATGATCTTGAGTGCTTCAATCCGATGATGTGAGACAGGGACATTGTCCACAGATGGCTCTTTAACTTACAGAGCGAAGAAGTTCTTCAGAGAACTGGAAGGCAATGCCTTCAAAACCCAGTCAACAGCAGTTTGGGTTTGATAAGAGCAAAGCAAGGTGCTACAACTGCAACCAACTTGTCACTTTGCTAGGGAATGCAAGGCTCCAAGAACAACCGGGAACCCCACAGGCCTCCACACATCCCCGCTCCCAAGCATGCAGAAAAAGTCAACTGAAACAGCTGTTTTGCTCAAGAAGTTGACTGGAGCTTCATGGTACAGGATGTACTCCCGCTCAAGCACTTATGGCCGGGACAGATGATGATCAGGTATATGAACATCTTTGTACCGCTGCCTGTATTGCTAAAGTTAAATTGTATAAGGATTACATTTCGAAATCAGATCTGAGGTTGAGTCTTTAATGCTGAAATCTGACTTTAAAAGAGCTGAATCGACTATCAAAGGAAAATTGATGAGTTAGAGAAAACTTATCTCTTTTGAAAACATGAAAAGACTAACTATAAGACTCAATCAAAGATCTGATCTCCAAACTTTCTGAAGTTCAAGCCCATTAGTCACAGCTGAGGCTCAGGCCAGGAAGCAAGCTATTGCTGAGCAAAGCTTCCAAACTATTCTTGCATCAACCTCTCATTCCAAAATGTTTTTATCAAAACAAAGAAGGGTTGGGAACCATGAAATAGCTCCACCACACTCTTATGAGTCTATTAGACTACCTAGATGTGGTACTGAAGAGCAAGAGGTTCCAACGTGCTCCCCTTCTCCATGGAATAGAGGATGAGCAAAATATGTGGCTCCACAGGGGAAACAGGAGGATACACCCATCTCCACCTGTGTGACCAAATCCTGACCACCAAGGCAAAAGAAGCAAGCTAAGCTGCTAGAAAGGACTGCTAAGAAGGTTGCAGAGTCCAAGCTTAAGTTTGACCCTAAGCAAAAGGGTGTCTTCATTTCTGCCTGATTTCAAGTGTGTTACTTCTGATTCAGGAAAGGAGTGTAGTACCAGCACTCCTGTCCTACTGAAGGATCAGAAGTTAAAAAGGGAAGTTGCTGATAGAGAAGAAAACCCAGAACAGCAACCTTCAATTCCCAGAAGACTAACATTGCATGCATAATGTGTGGTCTGCACAACCACATGGCTAAGATTGTTACTACAATCCAGCAGCACACATTATGCAATAATGTTAGAAAAGAAGTAGTCAGAGAAGGTTTCTCAGTTGGACCACTTTCAAAAGGTCCAAATGATGAAAAAGGGAAAGTTGTCTCGGAAGTCAAGCTGCTTTCGGAAGAAACTGCTTCTTCCGAAGGAAAATGGCTTCGGAAGCCAAACTTCTAAGGTTCGGAAGAACAAGAAGGCTCCCTTGAACCATCCAGAAGAAGACTACTTCGGAAGAAAGGTGGTGAAGGCTTCTTCCAAAAAAGAAGCTTCGAAGAAGACCATGCTGCAAAAGCTTCAACAAGCTCATCCTCAACGATCAACCAAAGGTGGATTGGAAGATCAAGGAAGATGCTGGCAGCCCAAACCTCTTCTTCAACAATGACCTCTATTGAACCCCATTGCATATTTTTTGGTTCAATTATGTCACTATCTTTGGAAGAGCCCGGACCTGCAAGGCTTGGGCTTTCAAACAAAACTAACCATCTCATCTTATGTGCAGGACATCCATTTGACAGAAAAACAATTCTGGATTGTAGATAGTGGATGCTCCAGGCACATGACAGGGAACAGATCTCTCCTTCAACAATTCCAGAACTTTGATGGAGGGCCTGTCCAATTTGGAGGTGAGGCCGGAGGATATATTTCTGGCAGAGGAAGTATATCCAATGGCAGAATAAACATTGACAAAGTTCACTTTGTCAAACAGCTTGAACACAATCTGTTAAGTGTTTCTCAATTCTGTGATCAGAAGCATCAGATGCTTTCACAGAACATGAGTGCATTATCCTCAAACCAGGGATGACAATTCCTCCGGAATCGGTGCTTCTCAGATCTCCCAGGAAAGGTGATATGTACAAGCTGGATATGAACAATGCTTCTCTATGGGTGAAGTATCATGCTTTCTTTCCAAAGCTGATAGTGATGAGTCAACACTATGGCATAAACGCATGTGTCATGTGAATTTTAAAACAATGAATAATTTGGCTAAAAAAACTTGGTACATGGTTTGCCTAAAAAGGATTTTTTCTGCAAAGATAACTGTGTTGCATGCCTGAAAGGGAAACAACACAGATCATCTCATAAATCCACATGTGTTAACTCTATCACTACTCCATTACACTTATTGCACATGGATCTCTTTGGTCCCACAAGTAATGAGCATTAGAAGAAATCATACTGCCTTATGATCGTTGATGATTTACAAGATTTACATGGGTATTCTTTTTAAGAAGTAAAGATGAAACTGCTGAAACTTTAAAATCTTTTATTCTTAAAATAGAAAATCAAATTGATCACAAGGTTAAGATTATTAGAAGTGATCAAGGGACTGAGTTTAAGAACTCGTTCTTGACTCATTCTGTGACTCAAAAGGGATTGCCAGACAATATAGTGCTCCCAGAACTCCTCACAAAACGGTGTTGCTGAGAGGAGGAACAGGACACTTATTGAGGCTGCTCGGACCATTTTAGCTGATTAAAAGCTGCCTCTAACATTCGGGCAGAGGCAGTCAGCACTGCATGCTATGTGCAGAACAGGGTTCTTGTAGTTAAGCCCCATGGAAAAACCCCTTATGAGTTATGGAACAAGAGGCCACCGTTCATTGGCTTTCTAAGGTCCTTTGGATGCAGGTGTACCATACTTAACACAAAGGACAACTTGGCAAAGTTTGCTGAGAAGTCGGATGATGCTATCTTTATTGGATACTCTTCTAGCTCAAAGCTTATAGAGTATACAATATTAAGAATCAACAATTTGAGGAGTCATCCACATAGTTGTTAATGAGCACACTCCTTGTGTTAGGGGAATGGACCTGAGTATATCTTTGATTTAGAATTGTTTCCAAACTATTCTAAACCATCTTGTGAGAATTTTCAGCTGGAACAGGTGCTCAAAGTGATGCTGATGCTGATGCAGGTCAACTATTGAGCTTCCCAGACCTTCCAAATTCTACAAGAGCTGAAGGGCAACAAGCTTCAACTATTCACAGATCTGACAGTGTAACTATCTCCAGAATAGTGAAGCTTCAACAAGTGAATCACTTGATCAACCTCAAAGTCCTCAGGTGATCCACTACAACACCAGGTTGAGGGAAGTGGTATTCTGAAGGAACAGGCAACTGTTAATACTACTTCACAACCAACCATTGATGATGTTTCTCAATCATTCAATCAGTCCTCATTGAATGACTCTGAAACAGCAGTTGGACAGTGATCCAGTTCCTGATCAAATATGTCTAACCTAGACTTATCTCTGCAATTGGAAGTGATTCCTCGTCTTAGGATTCACAACACTCATCCAACTGAGAACATCATAGGGAATGTCTCTGAGGGTGTGAGAACAAAGGGACAAACTCATCATGGGATGTCTGCTTGTACTCATGCTTCCTTCTCAGATGGAACCAAAGAAGGTAGAAGATGCCTTAAAGGATAGTAGTTGGGTTAATCGATGCAGGAGGAGCTGCTTCAATTCAAAAGACAAAGGTCTGGAATCTATGCCCACTACCATCTGGTCAAGTACCCATAGGCACAAATGGGTATTCAGGAACAAAAAGATGATAGAGGCTTGATTATCAAAACAAGGCAAGACTAGTAGTTCAAGGTACACCGGAGGAAGGAATAGATTATACTGATGTCTTTGCACCTGTTGCCAGACTTGAGGCAGTTAGGATCTTCCCTTGCTTATGCTACATCAAGAACTTCACAGTCTACCAACTTGATGTCAAGTGTGCTTTTCTATATGGGGATATAGATAGGGAAATCTACGTGGTCAACCTCCAGGATTTGAAGACCCACAGCACCCCAACTATGTGTGCAAGCTGGATAAAGCTCTATATGGCTGCACCAAGCACCTAGGCTGTGGTATGAGACCTGTCTCAGTTTCTCCTGAAGAATGGATACACTAGAGGTACCATTGACAAGACTCTTTTCATCAGAAAGAGTGGAGAAGACATTTTGCTTGTACAAGTCTATGTTGATGACATCATATTTGGTTCTTCAAACGACCAAATGTGCAAGACTTTGAAAGCATTATGAAGCAGAAGTTTGAGATGAGTTCCATGGGAAAAATGGACTTTTTCCTAGAATCCAGGTGAAACAATGAAGGAAGGGTTCTTCATAAGTCATCTAAGTATGTCTCAGACATCTTAGAAAGATTTGAAATGAAGGACTGTAAACCAGCCAAGACACCCATACCCAGAAACCATAATCTTTGCCCTGACCTTGAGGGGAGGATACTGATCAACATCAGTATAGAGCAATTATTGGTTCTCTGATGTATCTCACTGCAAGTAGACCAGATATCATGTTTGCCACATGCATTTGTGCAAGATATCAGGCTGCTCCAAAGGTGTCTCACCTAGCTGCTGCAAAGAGAATCCTCAGATACCTCAAAGGAGCACCTAAACTAGGTCTCTGGTATCCAAAAATAGTGATTTCAATCTCTATGGATACTCTGACAGTGACTATGGTGGCTGCAACATTGACAAGAAATCAACATCAGGAGGATGTCAATTTCTTGGTGGAGGATTATCTCATGGCAATGCAAGAAACAATCCGTGTCTCTACATGAACTGCTGAAGCTGAATACATTGCTGCTGCTAGCTGCTGTGCTCAACTGCTATGGATTCAAAATCAGATGTTAGACTATGGGTTCAACTTCATGACTACTCCTATCCATATTGACAACAACAGTGCTATCTCCATTACTGAGAATCCGTGAAGCACTCCAAGACAAAACACATTGATATCAGTATCATTTCATTAGAGATATTCATGAGAAACAGCTGATAAAGTTAATCAAAGTTGACTCAAATGAACAATATGCTGATTTGTTCACAAAGGCATTTGATGAACAAAGGTTTAAGTATCTCATATCAGCAATTGGGATGATAACATTGAATAACTACCTCTTTTGAAGACCTTTTTAAATGAGTAATGTCTTGTGTCAATACAATTTAAGCCCTGTTACAAAAGATCTTTAAATTATTCCAAGTAAAATTCCTTCCGAAGAGGAATTAACTCTCGGAAGATATTCTTGAATATCTTCCGAAGCCAAAATTCCTCATTGGAAATTTTCTTCTCGGAAGAGTTTTTGGTCTCGGAAGAAGCGATTGATTCTATATCAGATCTACTTCCGAAACTTATACAACTCTCCATTCGGAAAGACAACTTTACCTTCGGAAGCAATGCCTGGCTTCGGAAGATAAAGTGCCTTCAAAGGACAATTTTACCTTCGGAACAATACCAAGCTTCGGAAGATAAAATTGCCTTAGAAAGAAAATTACCTTCGGAAATGTTTTACCCTCGGAAGTAAAGGTTTTTATATGTAACGGATATCTTTTGGGCCCCACTCTGTAAAAAGTAAAGATTTTGTTGATCATGTCAGATTATTTAAATTATCCTTACCGCCAACATCATTTCCCCGCCGTAAACCACCATACCACCCACAGTAACCCAAAACAGTTACCCTATTACCACCACTCCCACTATTCACCCTTTTTAAATAATCTTGACTTATCAATTTCCCTTCTTTTACCACTTTACAGCCCTAACGTTCCCTTCACTGTCAAACCCTCATTTCACCTAAAATTTCAAGCTTACCTTTTCTCCAATGGCGCTAAATCCTCAGCACAACCAAGTCGCATTACTTGACTCTTCAGGGATGCCGACTTCACCCAAATCATCACCTTTCTCACCGAATCCACCTACCTCACTGCCTCACAGTTAACCCACCGTATACTCCAACCATATGTCAGAATTTTGGAGCAACGGAGAAACTACAGTGAAATGGGGTTCGAGTCCTTAGACCAGAGTTTGTGGCCAAGAGTTGGTCATCAATGAACAGATCATCAGGGCATCTCGAGCTTCACGATGATGGGGCTTCTACTGAGTTCCCCAAGGAAGACTTGGAAGGCACCTATATCCTCATGGGATATGGAGGCGATGTCAGCAGTCCACAGTATACAAGTTCAACTTCTCTTACCATTGGAAGTTCCTGCTGCACATTGTTTTGCACTGCCTCTCCAACAAATCAGGGGGTTGGGATCAAATCCATATGAACTAGGATGCCTAGTTCATGGGTTGGTGAGAGGCCTCAGATTCAACTACTCACGATTCGTGTTGAACAACCTAATCGCCAATCTCAGCAGGGATACATTCTTCATGTATCCCGATTTCTTCTTCACACATAATCAACTGTGAGATGGAACCAAGCAAGCTTGTCTGCGCAGCTGCTCTTCCTGTTCCACACATGAGGCCTACCATCTTCAAGACACTGAAGAAGATGTCCACCAACTTCACACTGGACGGTACACTCCATTACCTCCAGAGATGACTGAGCGCATAGCTCCTGGTGACATCCCTGTTCTCCCCACAGGTGATGAACCCACACCAGCAACATCCACCACAATACCAAAACCTTCTTTACCCATCAAAGCCACATATCAGAGACGCCCCAAACGAACCCTTGTTCAATCTACTCTGATTGAACAAGCTCCTTCTGTTCACACCCAAAGGACTAAGTGGAATCATGGGCTCCCACTCAGTCCGAGGTCACACCATCCTTCATAATTGACCTCAATGTGGGTTTTGAGCCTCCTCAGTCTCAAACCCCTGAGCCCGAACCCCAAGCCTTTAGCCCACAGGGTGAGTCTCTACACTCCCCTGTGCAGCCTTCTAGGGACAGCCCCACCATAGGCTCAATGCCTGTAGACATTGATCAGGTCCCGGGTCAGTAGACTAACCACCCTCTCTTTCACTGACCTTTTACTCCGAACTGATGAAGAGATTACATCTCTCCATGGCCATGAAGTTGATCTACAACACCCACTGAGAGATCAACAGAGCCAAGAGGGATCCCTTGTCTCTAGCCCCCATCAGAAGCCTGCTACTGAGGTGAGTCCCACTGATGTGGAGGGGACTCATGTAGACTCAGCTGCCACTACTCAAGTCTCTCATTGAGCTCTCAGGACAGTGGTAACATAATTAGGACTGAGTCTACGGCAACTTTGCCCATTGACATCTCTGAAAGAGATGACTCTGAGCAAAGGAAACCAGGGTGCCAAGAAACCACATCTGTGGTGAGAGTGAGCATACTAGGTATGTTATCTCATCTCCCCATGATTCTTCTCATGAAGATGAGGGAAGTATGCAACTAACACTTCAGTACTTGCTTTCTAAGGTCTCCAACCTGGAATCACAGGTGAAGATCTTAGAATCAAGGACTGCCACTCAGCAACTTGAGATTAACTCTCTCAAGGCTAACTAGCTGAGAAACAGACGGAGAGGTCTGTTAGGCATGTACCAATCCAGGTCTCAATGACTTCTTCCTCTAGCTCATCTAGCTCTCAAGATGATGCTACCAAAAAGGGGGAGAAAGTTCAGAGACAAACACCTATGGAACCACAGACCCAACTCATTTCCACCCAACAAATCATTACACTACCTGAGTCATCTCAATCCTTTCTGGAGATTGACTCAAGATGCTTCAAAATCTCTACAGACTTTTCACAAAGTTTGTATTGAGATCATCCCTAGAACAGCCCAGCCCCGACACCACACTTGCATACTTTGGGGCTGAGGAGCTTCAAAGACTGACTGCACCTTCTACCACTGTGGGGAAGTTGGTCACCTAAGGTCTTCATGAACCTGAGATTAGCTTCGAAGAGGAAATGGGGACTGATGGCCAGCAACTGAAACAGATGGGACAGAATCTGCAGCAGTCTCATCTTCCGAAGCTCTAGCTGAGGCTTCCGAAGCTTACATGGAAGCCTCGAAGAACAAGACAAGTCTTCCGAGGCCGAAAGAAGCTGCGGAAGGCTTATTTCAGATGTCCGAGGAACTGACCATCACAGATGTCATTGCTGAAATTGCATCTGAGGTGAGCAGGGAGGACATTTTTGATATACCTCCAACCCAAGCACCAGCTGAACTTCTCTCTCAATCACAACCCTCCATCCAAGAACCACCACAGTCAAGCACAATCAAACAAAGCAAAAGAAAATTGACTGCGGAAGAGCTTCAGGAGGAGGAGAAGATTGAGAAGGCCAAAAGAAAGGTCGGTTTCCTACTGAGAAGCTGTTAGCTGCTAGTTCTAAGAGCAAACAGTAGCCAATCAGGAGAAATCACCAAGGAGAAGAACAGCACATTGACCAGCTCATCAATCTAGGAGCTGCCAATGAGGAAATACTCCTGCTACCATTAGAGGAGTTGGTGACTTTGGAGAGGTCAACCAGGCTACAACAGAAAGGGAAGCCAGGTTGGCCTTGGAGAAGGAAGAACAAGAGTAGAGGGAGGCAGCCCTGAAGCTGAGAGAGGCTAGGATCAATTCCTCCTCTCAAGAGGCTTCAGTCTTCCTGAACTGTCTCCACATGATGATTATGATCCTGCTGCTCCACACACAAAGAGCAGGATCAAATGGAGAAGGAAAGGAAGAAGGCTGCTAGGGAGAAGTTGAAGGTGAAGAGGAAGAGGGAGGAAGAGAAGGAGGTCACTGCTGCCAAGAAGTCAACTGACAAAGCCTGGATGAAGGACTACCTCCGGGCTCATGGCTTCTCTGGTAGGCAGGTGGGACCTATGTCCGAAAGGACACTCCAGCGATAGTTAGTGAAATAAAAGCTGACATCCGTTTGGGAAAAAGAAGGAGATGTACAGAAGGATGAAAGGAATGGTCTTCACCCCAGCCACTCAACCACAGCCACAACCCACACCAGAACCAACCCTTTTCCATTTAAATCCGAACCCACTGATGAAACCTTCACCCCTCAACCACAACTCTACCCAAACCTACCACATCACCTCAACCACCCAAACTACCCATCCTAAAACCAAGACTCAACCCAAAACCACTAAACCTAAGCCTACCCAACAACAACCAAGATCATCCCCTCAGCCTCCTAAACATCTCTCCTTTGAGGAAATAAAGGAGTTCAAGACGAGGCTCATCAACTGCACTACCTTGAGCAGCATCTCCTGTGAGGGAGAGGTTATCAACATCACCTATGTTGATAACTCTTCAAGCTCCCTCACCCTAGGCCAATTTCTTGAATTGCCTAGAGATACCTTGGGCCAGGCTGCAAGACTTCTTGGTCTCAACTCCGATACCCTCAATGCTGAGAGAAGAGGCTAAGAAGAAGACTGGTGACTCTGCTGGATACCAGGAAAGAGGACAGGATTTCTGGTCAATCTCCTGGACCTAGAAATGCAATATCCAGTGGAGTTCGATGAACCTTCTCACAACTTTGTTGTGGAAAGGGAGAATGGTGAAACCAACAGGCTCAATGCCAATTCTCTACTGCATCTCAGCAGATTTGATCTTGCTGAGCTTGCAGAGAAGCCATTCTCCAATCCCTCCAACTCTGAGACTGCTGCAGCACACATCAGAAACCATATCAGTGGTCTCCACTTGGCTGAACGAAATAGAAGAGCCAAGATTGAAGAAGAGTTGAAGCTGAAAAGAGTGGAAGACAAGGAAAGACCAACCACCAAGGCACAGCCTTTCTACAATGGTGGAAGGTCCTGAATTGGAACCAATAGTTCGATGGGAATATGACTATACTTCCCATCAACTAACTCTTTTCAGAGGGCCACAACAGAGGGTACACATAATCCAAGGTGACAGAGTAGAGGGTTCTGTCCACCAAAGATTTGTACAAGATTCTCAGCATCACAGCAGGAAAGAATGAAGATACTGATAAACCACCTGCTTTCCTTGGTGCTGAGAGCTTTGAGAAGAAGAGAGAAGTGAAGTTTGGTAGCATCAGCCTAGGGGAGTTTGTTGGATCATGATAAGGCTGGTGCAACCAATTCACTTCATAGTCACTTTTGGTACTACATTAAAGGGCTTCCGAAGCCAAGGCAGAGATCTTCCGAGAGTCTAAGGAACAACAGCTGAAGACATCTTCCGAATGCAAAAGCTGAAGTCAACTACTGAAGACACAACTGAAGCCAACAGCTGAAGATATCTTCCGAAGACAAAGTCTGATGAAAGAGCTGAAGACAAAGTCTGAAAGCTTCCGAAGACAAAGTCTGATGAAAGAGCTGAAGACAAAGTCTGAAAGCTTCCGAAGACAAAGTCTGATGAAAGAGCTGAAGACAAAGTCTGCTTCCGAAGACAAAGAAGACTCCAAGCTTCGGAAGAAGCAGTCTTCCGAAGTATAAGTGCCTTCGGAAGAAGTTATTCTTCCGAAGCACTTTATCCTTCGGAAGACATTGCTATGTCCAGCAGATAAAAGTATGGTCCCTGACAGTCCGCTGCAGACCTCTGATACAGCATGACATCTTCCTAAAGAGCCATGTTGTTGACCATACTTTATTCTACTGTTCACCTTTTTATGATAGTACATGTTCCAACTTTAGTTGGTGACAAAAGGTAAGTCAGGGACATGTCCTGACTACCAACTCTCAGGCAAAATGTCTGAAAGACCTCACCTAGAGTCTTGTAGTATAGATGTAAGGTTAGAGGTGTCCACTGGTATCAAAGTATATCCGGCTGTAGGTAGTATTATATGTATCTTCTCCCTGTAACTCTTTATGCAAGTGATTTGAGTCCAAGTGTCTTGTAATCCTTTGAGTTGAGAAGCAATATATAAAAGTACCTTGAAAATTTACCTGCTGTTAATTTTCTTACTGCTTGTTACTTGTTATATTGTGATCAACTCTTCATAGACTGCTTGCCGAGTGTTGATTCACAGTGAGTTGAGAGAAAAACCACCCGAAATCCGATCCTGCAGATTTACTCATCCGCATTAGTCAATGCGGATGACAAAAGACAAATGCGGATGAAGACTTGGACTATTCTGTAATTGTAAGGGTAGTTTAGTCTTTTTGTACAAGCTGCAAGTTAGCCTATAAATAGAATAGAAACCTCGTATGTGAAAAAGGACTTTTGAGACTTTTGCATTTACCAGAATAGACAATCAAAATATACTTTGTTTTTTTCTCCATGTTAGCTGTCTTGTTACTGTAGCTGCTAAACCCTAACATTTACTTTATAACAGTTCATCTAATTAATACAAGAGTGCATTTATGAGTATATCAAGTATTCTATGTTCATTGATTGCTTGATTCCGCCTTTCAATCATTGACTCAATCTTTATATTCGATCCTTGTTGATTCATATCAACAGAGAATATCATTTTCAAACCCAGTCATAATAAACCCTTGTTTATAATATATATCTACATTCAGGTAGAGGCCCTCAGTCTAAATCCAAAAACTTGGCACCATCACCAGCAGACTAAGATTAAATCTAAATATGTGGAACGAATTATTATATTTACGATTATATAAATAAAGGCAACTGCAGACGTTCAATCACTGGTTTTACGCCACGCTCCATTTGCGACTTTTTATCTTCTCCAACTCTAATTGTTTCACTCGCTGAACTAAGTCTTGGATGGTAGCAGTTGCCTCCTGCAAAGGGCAAGATATTTTAAAAACAAACCTATGTAGCAATCTAAAACCAAAACTAGAGAGCAGAAAACACACGAGTTGGATATTTGGTCAAAATCAGAGTACGGCTATTTGGTACAGGTTCAGATACACCTTTTCTTCAAAAATCTTACTTTTTATAATCAAGTGTGTAAACATGAACCAGTTGACGCGTTTTCTTTTTAGTTTTTTTCTTTGTTTTTTTATTTATTTATTTTTACCTGTTTAAATGTCTAAACTAACATTCTTTAAAATAGATGGGTCTATATTCATAATTACAAAGAAAAAAGATACCTACCTTCAACTTCTTTCTAAGGCCTCTACCTCGATATCTCGTCTCTCTCTTTCTTCTGCAAATGTGTCAATTGCACTTTCTTGCTCCTTGTTGAGTTTATCACATTTCCCCTTTGCTTCCTCAAGCTGATTGAAATCACAATTGAAATAAGTTTGAGGAAAATTATTACAAGGGTAATGTAAAACAGATGACCCCAATTGTTAAGTAAACTATGTTCACTAATCTATTCACTCTATCATCCACTCCCTCGTGTCATGAAATCCGAAATGCTTAACTAGGAGCATAGTTTCAGAATGTCCAAAAATATCCTTCAATAGTGACTTAATAAAGGGTCTTTGTGATATCATCCATTTGTTGAACACAAAAAATGTGCATTCAGCAACTGGTTATGAGATAGTAATTAGTGAATCATCAGAATCAGATAAACAGCTGTAAAAACATAGAAAATAGTGTTTGGATTTACTTCTGCCGTTTGAAGTTTTATTAATAAACCAAGCAGATGTTTGGCTGTTTGGAAAATTCTCATTATTAAGGAACTCTAGGGAAAATGATTAAAAATACAAAATTGGAGACATTTTGTGAAATGGAAATAATTTCTCACAGGTTATGTTAATAGCTAGGGTAAATAGGTAATCTTATATTACTCATACACGATTACAAAAGATAAACTTTCTATAAAATACCTGAGCTTCAAGAGCCTTGCGTCGGTTCCTTTCTCTTTCTAAATCACGAAGAAGATCACCCAAGATATCTTCATCCTTCCTTTCCAACCTAACAAGAATAAGAACAAGTTTACAATGAATATTATAGATACTTGCAATAGATTTTACATTGTACGTATATAATAGAAAAAGGTGGCATACTTCTCCTTTAATTGGCGGTTCTCTTCTAGCAACTGATTAAAGTCAAGTGTACTAGTGTTTATAGGAGCACTGCCATTTTCAACAACAATCTGAAGCTGCCAATCAAAAGAAATTGCATCCAATAATCAGAACATATATCAAAAGGTCTTCCGACAGCCTATTAATTAGTCAGCACTGAATCATATTGTTCTATTGAACATGCCATGTACCCTCTAGAGTAAAATGGCAAACTTACCCTCGACGGACTGTGTGTGACAATTTGCATAGTTTTTCCGTGAAGAGAACAATCTTGGTCAGCTTCAGAATTTGCAGGATATTGAGTAGAACGTGCTGAATTAGAAAGATCTTTTGGGGTAGACCCATTTGCTAATTTTCCTTTATGAGAGCTGCCTTTTGTATGTCCCAAATTTGGTGTAGTTTGCAGGTAATCATCATGGATATTTTCATTCAAATGTGTTGACTTTGGTAAACTTGGGCCTTCCCCCAAAATGTTTCCATTTTCCCCGGTACCATTAACAGATCCTAGTTTCGAATGTTTATTTGAAGAAGATTTCTTTGAAAGAGGAACTGGTGGTGTTGATGCAGTTTTCTTCCTTTTGGAAGACGTTTCAGGGGAATAGTCAACAGAAGAATCTAGAATAACAAGAAAATATATGATCGTGAAACCTTTTTTTCTCAGAACTGTTCATTTAATACCCCCCCTCCCCGTTTTTTTTCAAAAAAGCCTTAAAAATATATTGAGACTATCACATACCTTTCTCCATGCTGCTCTTACTGACTCTCGGAGCATATCCAATTTTATGGCAGTAAGTACGCCTGAATGAAGAGTGATTATGTTTTGTGGTTGCAATTTGCTAAAGGTGCAAAAGAGGCAAGTCAAGCGGGTTTTGGGTCAAACAAAATGGGTAATTTCTGGTATGGTTAGAGTTTAGACTTGTCAATGGGTCCGATTTGGATCATATTGGGTAATGATCGAACCTAAAACCTCGTTAAATAGATCCTGTTCTCGACCATTTACCAACTAATTTATATAGATGAATCATGGCCCCACCCAATAAGCAGGCCCAAGTAGGGTTGGCCAGAAACTCTTCTATTTTAAATTTACTAATTAATAACACAATATTTTGAATAAACTGATTTACAGAGTTTATGTATTAAAAGGTACATTTTGGGCGAGACTCCTTCCTCTTTAACCTACTCGTATTTATTCAACCCATTTGACCCCGTAAAAAGAGCATAACCCAAATGAACAATCCATAAGAACATGGGTCAAAATTTTCACCTCTACAGACATTACAGATGCACATAACCACATAGAGCATACCAGTATGTCTTCTGCATCTGAATAAGACGTGCCTCAAGTCTTGAAAGAACAATGGTGCGCTCAAACCCTTGTTTATCATGAGCTGGTTCTACAAAATTAGCCTCCAACACACCTAATCAACAAGAAACCAAAATAAAACGTAAAAAAGAGCATGTTCCGGAGTCATTCTGTTGTAGCATGCAGTCACATAAAGCTTCCATATTAAGAAAGAAATCTGACCTATTACTCCACGACCATCACTTCCTGTACTATTCCAGAGTCTCCAAAATGGCTGTAAATAAAGAAGCATTGTCAGGTAGGCTTTTATATTTGTTGTCGAAGAATTTGTTTGTAAGTTGGTTGGCCCATGGGTAAGTCAGCAGGTAGGATGCAGATGGGTATGTGTCAAAACAGGTCATTTTAAATGGGTTGCATCAGCCCCGACACCCAAAGGTTTTTTGTCTTCTCTTTTTCTTATGTTTACGAATAATTAATGTTTTGCATACGAGTGAAAAACAAGATTACTAAATCGATAACATAAGTGTCATAAAGAAGAGAAAATTAGTTAAAAAATTTTAACCCCGTGGCCTTGTAGGCCTTCTTTTATTTATTCTATGACATGTTAGAGCGAAAAATAGGTCAAATTGCCCCCTTTAACGAATTATGATTAGAGGAAAACCACAATCAACAAGTGCGAAGCTTGGTCCAACAAATAGAATTTTTTGAACAAATGTAAAATCATTTCAAAGCAAGAGTATTGCAACATGGAACCGTTAGGACCCATCACTACATGATCTCATAAGGATTCTTAGTGAAAAGCATTCAAACCTTAAGCCGATTTTTGTGATAAACATTGTATCCTTGAACGTCGATATGAGCTTTCGCATCTTTGACGAACCCATGGTAACACTGCGACTATCTGTTTTTATAACACCTAAATTAATTAAATAATACATAAGCAACAATCTTATTATACAAAATATTACATTTAAATCCATAGAAATTTCTCGACACCAGGCTGAGGACGATATGTGACCTCGGTTGTCATCATCATATCATTTACTATATTGTGATGTTGTACATCTTTTCCACGAAGAATCATCCGAAATCCAGGAGGAATTCTTAGATAGAGAATGGATGCATAACTCTGAAAAAGAAACATACCAGATGCATGTTGAACCATAATCAGGATTCATGATACGAAATCATAAAAAATTGGAAAGACTACAATTATCATTACAAAGAGTTGTAATCAAAAGAATACAAATTATGAAGTCTAAAGGTTGATGATACTAACAACCCTCATTAGCAGTTATAGAACCAGGTCAAACATGCCAAAAGTAACCTAAGGTGCCTCTACATGCTTAGAACATCTCTTATGTATGCACCTACACGTCAAACAAACAACAATCAAACAAACCCAGTATATCCCACTCAAGAGTAGAGTCTGGGGAGGTAAGTGGTGGCAAGTCTTTCCTCTATCCCGATAGGTAGAGAGACCGCTTCCAAAGAGACCCCGGCTCGATAACAAAAGCAATAAAGCTAGGAAATCAACATATAATCAAACATATGATATAAGCTATATGATATATGATACCGTACCCATCATACAGTAAACATTAAGATATCACCAAAAAGAAATATAAAATGAACAAGCCTGCATCAGGGAAGCAACAAATTTTCCCTAAAAAGGTCGCAGTGTACTACATACACATGAGGCCCCGAAATAGTATGCACCTACACGTCAAAATGGTGCAAAACTTGGCGTGACGCAAGACACCAAAATGGTGCAATTTTCTGGTGTCACACTATTAATCACACAAAATTTTCACAATTTACTTATTAAACACTCTACACAACAAAGTATAAACTAATATGTAAAAGATAATTTATTAAAATAATCTCATTGACGCCTTTAAAATGAGCATCATATATGGTTAAAGTTAGTTTATCATTAATATATTTTTTTCATACATTAAGTAAAACTAGCTTTCTAATAAATTAAGTAGAAGCAAACTGAAATAAAACTATTTTTTAATGAACAGAATATTTAAATAAAACAAATTAGTATCTAAATCTTATTTATTTAAGATTTTGTCATACAAGTTTTATGCATGCATTGGAGTTGAAACAAAATTGGTGTGCGTGTATTCCAACAATATGCTCTTTTACATGAACATGGTGTAAATGTTCGGTGCATACATTGGAGATGCTCTTACAACCGCTTAAATTACTTTATCCAAAATAATTATATATAGTTAAATAGCAGTTTTTGCAGTAATATTTAATACATTAAATAATTGTAAAAACAAGGAAAAGGGAGAAAAACTATACCCAACCCAACCCAACCCATTTTAACTCAAAAATTACATCTGACAAAGACTGTTTCAGTGTTTTGACCTGTTACCTACGTATCTAGTCGGTCCATTTCCACCACTAGAGATTATAACCGAAGATGTGCATGGATTAAATTCATTAGATAGAATTATCAGCAACTATAAGGGCTTACTCTCAACGAATGCCGATATGTCAGAAAGTGTCTAGAGTTTGGGTAGCTATTGGCCATACGTATATTCTTCTCATCTCGATTAACACCTCTTATTTGAATATCCTGCAGGAAACCCATAAATGCAAATTAACCTCACTAAACACCAAACCATGTATTAACCATATAATAGAAAAACAAACTTCTTCATCAGCATCGAAATCAAGCTCCACTGTCCTTGATCATCCTCCCATAAATTGTAAATGATTATGCGAGTGCCCTGATTCTTCATATTATCAAACTACATAAAAAAGGTTTAAAAATTAATAGATTTAAGAAATAAGATATTAGTAACATATTGAATGCCCAAACTTAAACTACACAGAAAAAAAAAAATGCTTTTAACCTGTCTCAGGAGGTCTGCTTCACTTGTGAAAGGAGACCATTGAACCACTGCCTCAACATTTCTATTCCAGTCACCGATCGATGACCGTATGATTTTCTTCCATTCTCCCCCATCTTTTGTATAATCAAGCTTTTTAATTGCAACCACACAAAATAAGATGAGTCATTTGCTATGAAGATGAATGAAATATGTTCCCAAACTGTAGTTGAATAAGACCAGGACGATTAATCAGATTAACTGTTTGTTATAAAAAACTGATAATGGACTTTATGTAGTAATTTGAACTCCAGGAAACAGATAAGAACTTCCATTATCAGAGGTTACATCCAATTTATGATATTCTTTAAGTTGCAGCATAATTTAACTTTCTTGGTAAATCGATGTATAGTAAGGATTAGTATGATTTGTATTTTTAGGATTTAGCAATAAAAAACAAACAAATTTAGGCATAGCAAGCTGGTTAACATAATTACCATGGGAACTACTATATCTTCCTTTCCAGTGCTTCTTAGAAATGTGTAGGACAAGAGTCCAATGCTCTGTGTAGACCTGCAAGAAAAATAATAATTGTTAATGCTTTATCTTCCCAGCTACTTTTTGTTTAAACAAGACTTACCCCAACAAGCACAATTAAATTTAGTTGAAAGAAAAAAACATGAATAAAAAGACACATTGGATTAATGGATTATAAGAATAACTTCTTAGAGGAAGCGTAATAGGTGGCAAGATGAGTGAGTCTTCAGGTTAGGTAATGGGTCAAAACAAGTTTGGATGAAAATGGATCATTTTTACATACAACGAACCAGGTTGAGTTGACCAGCAAATCGTTTCTGTATGCTATCTAATAACTTTTAATGATATTTATATATTCATTATGATAAAAAATACATATAACTCTATGAAAAACTAAAATAAAGGCTATATGCGCTAAAATGATCTTTAGGTGACTTTTGAATCATTCAACCCAATTGAACAGTTCCCTTTCAGCAACCTGAATCAACTTACGCATAAGTCTATAGGCCGACATTGCCAACTTTAAAAATATATCTAAAGTGTGCTTGTAACTAGGAATTGGTAGTATTCGGCTAAAATATAAACAGATTACCCACCTTTTTCCATCTTTTGCCGGCAACGTGAGAAAACAATAACATCAGCCCAAGCCTCATGGAACTTGTCTTGAAACCGTTTCCATCTGTTAATGACAAAGACAATATATAACAGAAATGTATACAACTATGTATAATATTTCGATCCCCAAGTTTAACCTTCCTGTTCCTACAAACATAAACATGCTTCTTTAATCAAAATAGGGGAATTGCACTTGCATTGTCCAATAGTGTTTGCAACCTTGCTCTTCAAAGATATCCAAGTGACATGCATTGGCGCATCTTATCCGGGTCCATCCCACCACCATTATCTATTGTATATAGTGACAAGAACAGTTAATAGCAAATAAATATAGTTTTTATGAAATGATATAACACAAATTGTTTATCAATTACCAAAAAGATGCTGACAGGTCAGCATGACCCAAACCGTTACCTTACCTGCCCATATCACCACCCATTGACATAACGATAAGAAGGCCTTATACTATAACAGATAATTAGGACTTGTACTTCACATCACCAACATTCTATTCCCATCCTTCTTGTTTCTGAGCATATCAATGCTGACATAAGTAGCGCCATTGCAGTACTAAAAAGAATAACACCATGATACACTTAACATCAATTAGATGAAATTTGAGTATAACAAACAAAAACAATAAACTAGTAACAGCGTAAGAAACTGGAGAGTACCTCATCCAGTGAATTGTCCAAAGTTCCGCAAAAAGCTACATGAGCAAACATACACCACAATCCATGAGTCTACAAACTATGCAGGTAAAACCATACACAAGCAACCAACTTAAAGACTTTTACATGGATCAAGAATAATTACCACCAAGAACCCATTTATGGCTAGTTGCATTAGAGTGCAGAAACCTAGGATGAACTCTTACATGATCCATGCCACCTGTCACATGAAAGAGCTGAGACATGTGACTTTTCTCTAGCAAATCTTCAAGTTTTGTTACTAGTTCTTAACTTTAATATTTACAAATTCAGAACATGAGAACTACAATGTGCAATAGAAATTGGGAAGTATTTTCAAATTAACATAAAAATCAGAGATTTAAAGCAAAGCCTCTCTGCATCATCGTATATTCACCTTTCAAATTAACATAAATGATCATCTAATATACACTTTAAAGCCTTAAATTCTAATAATTGCAACTAATTGTTACAAGTTCCACCAAAGGGGCATGTAGTCCAACCGTACAAAGCTCCTGAAATGATCATTTCAGGTAATATTGTAGACAAATGATGTTGATTCAGAAGTAGGTTCAGCAAGTGTGTGAACTCGACATTCGAGAAATATTATTACAAGATCCATCAAATTGCATATAGCTCAATGGTACTAAAGTGTTAAAATGGTACTAATTTCAAGTATCATCATAGACATGTTCATCACAAGATCCAATTAGCCTTTAAAATGCCAATGCATGCTACATCATCACTTATTCACTTACCAGAACACGTATCCCAATTACCATCCGAAACCTCTTCAAAATCCCCAGCCTTCCAAAAGTTCTTACACGTCTGCACCTGCACACCACTTTTACTAACCACACGCGATCCCACATCCTTCGGAGGCAAAGGATCAAGAAACCCCTCAGGAAGAACAACACCCTCTGCAGATTTCTCCCTCTTACAACCATTCAAAACCCTAGGCCTGTTCCCACTACCCGAAGCAGAAGAATCATCGTCAGAGCTATCGAGATCGATCACCGGAGGCTCTGAATTGCTCTTTTGTGTAGTGGATTTATTGTTGTTGTTGCTCGGTGGGTCTGTGATTTCTTGTTTGATTTGAATTGGCTCCATGGTGGTGGATTTAGGTAGGGTTTTGAATTGTACGAGTCAATTGGAGGAAAATTTGTGGAGATGATGGTGGTGGTGATTGTTGAGTGATGATTGTTTGGTTATTATGTGAAATTTTGGTGAATTAGTCGCCGGTGGAGATGGTGATTCCGATGAACGTTGTGTGTCAGGTGAAATGATGTTTGCTTGATTGAGAATGGGAGGGGGTAGTAGAATAAAACAAGAGAAAAAAATAAAGGAGACAAATAGAAAATAACTTATATTAAGTCTTTCGCGTTATAACGAAAGTGTAAAATTATTACAAGTAATATTAATGGAATACTATCATCGGTGACTATCAACATCGAAAAAATTGTATTAAAATATTAAAAAGTAAAAGATAAAATAAAATCGAATGAAAAGTAAACGTAAATATATTGAACAATGCAGGCAAAGCGTAAAACATCTAAAAGAATTAGTAAGTTGATCTAAGACTAACGCGTTGCAACAGGTCTGTAAAAACGTTAAACCACGACGCATGTTGCGCTATGTTAACTCGTAAATTTAGACTCAAACGTAAAAGAAAAAAACTTTTAAAATATAAAAGTAAGGGAATCAAAGTTGAAAGTAAACAAATATTAGAATTAAATTATAAAATATGTAAAACTATTGGGTTAAAAATAAAAAAAATAAAGATTAAAATAAACAAAAAATAGGTACAGCCTACTAAGCATATGGTACAAATCACGATGCATAACTAAGTTAATAATTAGAATAATTTAAATATTTCTATAACTGATTATAGTTAGTTTAAATGGTTAATATGTACTTAAGACAATTAAATATGAAATGGTTTTGACCTAGAGAGTTTTTTTAGTTGTGGGATTTCTTCTCAGTAGGGGTGTTCAAATTCGGATATTCGAAATTTTCGAATATTGGATTTCACTATCCGAATCCGAATCCGAAATTTTGGATATCCAAAATTCGGATATGCGAAATTTCGGATTCGAATTCGGATATCCGTTCGGATATCCGAATTCAAAAAGAAATTGTATTATTTAATAAATTTTATAAAAATATAATAATTTTTATTGAAGTTTTTATTGGATATCCGAAGTTTTTTATTAAAATGTCTGAAATATCTAAAAATATCGGAAATATTTAATTAATATTTAATATTTTTTAATTTTTTATAAAAATATTTTGGATATTTCGGATATTTCGGATATCCGAAATATCCGAAAATTCTGAAAATCACTATCCGAATTCGAATCCGAAATTTCAGATATTCGAATTTCGGATATCCGAATTTTCAGATATCTGAAATTTCGGATATCCGAATTTGGATTTTCGGATATTTCGGATTTTCGGATATTTCGGATTCGGTTTAGGATTCGGATATTTTTTAACACCCCTACTTCTCAGGGTGTTGGGGTGCGGTTTCGATAGGAAAACGGGTAGATGTACCAATTAAAAAAACACTTACATTTTAAAGTTGGGTCGTATATTTACTGTTAAATTTTAATTTCTCTTTCGTTCTATATTACTATAGAGAGCTTTAAATTATATACAAGGATTAGTTAGTGAATGGATGTAATCATAAATGTGGAAATAATGGTGACATAAGTGACCAATCAATGGGAGTGATATTTATAGTTAGGTATATTATTGTTTATCATAAACTATTAAGACTATATTTTAAAATGATGTTAAATTGGTATTTCGAAACCTAAAAGATTAATTGGTGTTACTAGAATAGTTATGTTGAATAGTTTAAAACATTACTAAAAAAACTAACGAGATCGAAAATATTTAATCAATAAAAAAGAGTGTTGCATAGATAATGCCTACATTTAAAGTTTTAAATTAATAAATGTCTTTTAATATATAGAGTCTAATCTTGCATGACAAATACTTGGCTTGATCTTAGTATAGCCCCCCATGGTATGAAGTGTGTAAGTTACATTGTCTTCATAGATAAACTTGGTCCTTGATTTGATCTCAGTCACATCCTTCTTAAATTTTTAAGGGTCATTGATATTAGCTATGTGCATTTTTTATAAGAGATAGCAATCAAATCCTACCCGATAGGAATACCAGAAACCCGAGACATTTAGACAAGTATGGAATGGGGTAAGCAGATATGAAATTGCATCATATATCCGTTTACCGGCTCGATTATGCAATAAAACATACTTGTGTACCCGATTATATACCTGGATCTACTTAGCAATTATATTATATATAATATAACTTTTCATACTTAATATCTTTTTAATTTATAATTATATGTTGTATATAAACTATTAACTTTCCTATCATTTATACTATATGGTATCTTAGGGGCTATTTGGTTGGTTCTGACCGACCCCGATCAGACGTGCAAGTCTGACTCGGTTAGAGGTGGCTTGTTTGGTTGTCTATATCTTACCGAAGAAGATGTCTGACCGAACCCCTTATTCGGTCATACGTGAACCAACATCTGACCCGAGTCAAACGTGAAGTCGGTCTGCGTTGGCGATGGCCACGGCGGTGGCGGTCTGCGACGGCGAGGGCAGGGGCGGTCTGCGATCGTGAGGGCGGTGGTCGGAACGGTGGGCTTCTTGGCGGATGTTTTCGTCGGTGGGGCGGCAGTGTTTTCGTCGGTGGTCGATGACGGTGAGCTTCTTGAATGATTGGGTCAGCCACAGTTTTGGGGTTTGTGGGGTGAGGGCGGTGGTCGACCACGGGTTTGTGGGTTGTGGGGTGAGGGAGAAGAACGCGATCGAGTTTGGGGGTGTGGTGGTGGGTACAGGAAATGAACACACACGGTGAGCTTCAAGGGTTTGGGGTTTTTTATTTTGTTTTATTTTATTAATTTTTCCTTTTTACAATCAAGCACACTTACTTGCTTGAGTGGAAAGTGAGACAGTTGAATTTTTATGCTCTGCGTTCTCATCTCCCCAACCGTTCACATCACACACTCTCTCCGTTCACCACCGCCTCTCCTCTGGCGGCTCTCAGTGGTCAGTTCTTGAAACCCTCACCGTCCCTCGTCGGAGCTTTCTGCCGGAATGCAGAGCTTTCTCCGATCTCTCAACTCACCCTTCGCCGGAGGTTTATGCCGGAATCCAGAGGCTCGAAGTTAAACATCAATTCCTTCCGGTCTTCTGGATCCGTGAGATTGAGGTCGAACTTCGGCCGTCGTGGTGGACGCATCGTATGTGAAGCACAGGAAGCTGCCGTACAAGCTAATTTCGCACACATACTCGCGTGGAATATTCTATTCACAACCGGTGATTTGCTCCGCCGTGAGGTTTTCTCTGTAACTCGTGGAGCTTCTCTCGCTGTGCATCACAACGTGTGTCGCATATCAAACTCAGGCTCATTCCTCGAAACCCTAAGTGAAGGTTTCAAGGGTGTTGGTATTTTTTGTAAACCCCAAGTGAAGGTTTACTGGATTAGCGTGACGATAAAGCACTGTGAGATCGTTCTTTCTCTCCTTTATTTCTTTATCAGCATATATTGTATTTTGGCTAGGCGTTCTTGGGTCGGGCTTGACGGACCGACATTGATTTTTTTGTTTATATCTAATCTCTACTGTTCGTGTGATAGTATACGAGTTGCGTCCTTTGTCTGTCTGTTGATTCCATGATTATTTGTCACTTGTGCGTGCATATCTTTTATTTGAGTGGTTGCGTAAACAGGCTGGATTAATCCTTGATCTACCACTATAAGTGGTGTGAAAACCTGGCTCTGATCCTTACTGTTTTTTTATGCGCCTGCTTGTGTGTTATTAATTGTTTGGCTGGGTTAGGGGTACCAGCAACCTGGTTTTAAATAGGGAGAGTCATCCCCCATTTCTTGTGTTATTTCAACTTGCTTGTGATTTGATATATTTCTGCTTCTTGTTTTGATTGTGTGTCGCATGTGTATTGTTGACCTCGTGTGAGTGATTGCATTTCATTGTGCATTACTAGTGTTGCACTTCCACTTTAAGGTGCTTTTCCGTGACTAGTGGCGGTATTCGTGAACTTTGTCTCATATTTTTTTGGTTACGGTGGGTTAGTGCGGTAAAATAGTTAGCAGGAACCGTTATGCTGCCCTGAGATCATGCTCGGTGACGAAAGGTGCATCTATAGGGAAAAAGGGTTATAGATTACGAGTGGCATCGTGGTATGTAGGAATATTAACTAGTAAGTTATTAGAGCTAATAGATGTGTTAAAGAGATGTAGGGTTCAGATAGCATGTCTGCAGGAGACTAGATGGCGGGGTGGGAGAGCAAAAGAGTGCAATGGTTATAAACTATTATATTCCAGGTCAGATGGAACAAAAAATGGAGTAGGTTTTCTAGTTGCTAAAGAACTTCAAGATAATGTAGTGGAGGTGAGAAGATACGATGATAGACTTATGCTGTTTAGAATAGTAATAGGGGATGCAATAGTGGCAGTAATTAGTGCATATGCACCACAAGTTGGATGGAAACGAAAAGAAAGAAGTTCTGGGAGAGTTTAGACCATGTTATAGGAGACATACCTAGAGAAGAAAAAATATGCATAGGAGGAGATTTTAATGGGCATATCATTAAGGATAATGATCACTTCCTATTGGTGCATGGAGGATTTGGGTATGGTCTTAGGAATGACGGCGGTAAGGAGCTGCTTGACTTTGCATTAGCACATGACCTAGGCATCATAAATTCATTTTAAGAAAAGAGACTCACATCTAATCACGTTCAGCATTGGCGCGATACACATAGAGATAGACTATTTGCTGACGAAGGGAGAAGACCATAGCTCATGGAAGGACTGTAAGGCAATACCGGGCGAGACAGTAGTGACCCAACATCATATGTTGGTGGCGGATCTACGAGTGAAGAGAGTAATTGTTCAAACAACTAAGAGAATTAGACCTATGATCAGATGGGGCCAGCTCAAAGACGAAAAGATTATCATCTTTAGAGATAAGGTCTTACCAATGAGCCAGACTGGACCACATGAAGATGCAAACCAAAAGTGGGAGGATATGGCAACTAGAGTCATTCAAGCAGCTAAAGAAACTCTTGGAGTTACAACAAATAGGACAGTCGGTCATAAGGAATCCTGGTGGTGAAACAAAAATGTACAGGAGAAGATAAGAACTAAACAATAAAGTTTTAGAGAGCTTTTACGCTGTAATAATGAGGAAGAACGAGCACAACTAACAGATAAATACAAGGAAGCCAAACGAGAGGCGAAAAAGGTTGTGTCAGAGGAAAAGAACACAACGTATGAGAGGATGTATAAGCAATTAGAGACAAAAGAAGGAGAGCATGACATGTTTAAGATTGCCAAGGCAAGAGAAAGTAGAAGACATGACTTGAGAATGGTGAAGTTTATAAAGGCTGCGGATAGAAAGGTCTTGCTGAAGGAGAAAGATATTGAGGTGAGATTGAAAACTTACTTCGATAACCTTTTCAACATAAGAAACCCTAATCAACAAACTGAGATCGATAAAACAAATCAAACAACGCAACAAAACAAATGTTATTATAGAAGCATCACAGTCGATGAAGTTATGAGAGCCCTGAAGAAAATGGGAAGGGCTAAGGCGGTAGGGCCAGACAACATACCGATTGAAGTGTGGAAGTGCCTGTGAGATGAGGGTCTGCAATACCTAACAGACTTATTCAACACTATCTTCAAGACCGGAAAGATGCCAGATCAGTGGAGAAGCAGTGTCATAGTCCCCATATATAAGAAAAAAAGGAGATGTACAATGTTGCGCAAACTACAGAGGAATAAAGCTACTGAGTCACACGATGAAGCTATGGGAAAGAGTTATTGACGCGAGAATTAGACGCGAAACCCAGATAGTGATAAACCAATTTAGATTTATGCCAGGACGCTCTACAACAGAAGCCATACACGTCATAAGGAGGCTAATGGAGAAATACAGAGAAAAGAAAATGGACCTCCATATGGTATTCATTGACCTAGAAAAAGGCTATGACAGTGTTCCGCGTCAACTTATTTGGGAAAGTCTACGGCTTAGAAGGATACCAGAGAGGTATATCAAAATAATCAAGGATATGTATGACGGGGTAAAAACGTGTGTGCGAGCACTAGTCGGAGACACAGAATTCTTCCTGGTGGAAGTGGGACTCCACCAAGGTTCGGCATTGAGCCCATTCCTCTTCATAGTAGTGTTGGATGAGATGACCAAGTCTATGCAAGAGCCAGTCCCCTGGTGCATGCTATTTGCGGACGATATTGTCTTAATATCAGAATCTAAAAGCGTGCTTAACGAGAGGATAGAACAGTGGAGAGCAGCACTAGAGCGCAGAGGCTTAAGGATGAGTCGCTCTAAGATAGAATACATGTATTGTAACTTTAGTAGTGAAGCTGAAGAGCACTCTAATCAGCATCCAGGGTATGGCGGTCCCACAGACGTCTAGGTTCAAATACATGGGCTTGTACGTACAGGAAGACGGAGAGATACACAGCGATGTAGTCCACCGTGTTCAATCAGGATGGTGCAAGTGGAGAGCAGTATGAGGGATTTTGTGTGATAAGAGGTTTCCGGCAAAAATAAAGGGAAAACTATATAGAGTGGCAGTACGCCCAGCTATGTTATACGGAATAGACTGCTGGGCCATAACGAAATCGCACGAGAGACAAATAGAGGTCGCAGAAATACGAATGCTGAGGTGGATGTGTGGACACACAAGACTGGATAGGATAAGAAACGACGTGTTTCGACAGAAGCTATAGGTGGCTTGTATCACAAATAAAATACGAGAGGGAAGATTAAGATGGTTTGGGCATGTGAAGAGGAGACCCACCAGTTAGAGCAGTAGAGAACATCAGCGTAGAGGGTGGAAGGGGTAGATGAAGACCTAGGTTGACTTGGGGACGAGATAATTAGGCAGGATATGGTAGACTTGCACCTCTCTGAGCACATGATCGAGGATAGGAGTGAGTGGAGGCTTAAAATTAAAAGTAAGGACTTTTAGTGGGATTTGTGGATAGGGAGGATAAATGAAGCCCTTTCTAGATGAAACATGCCGCGTATTTGGTTGTATGCACTTTCTAAATCTTTATGTATTATTTACCTATGTGTTGTACGATATATAAGATGCTTGCTATTACTTGCTATTGCTATTGCTTCTGTTATTGAGTCGGGGGTCTCTTTGGAAGCGGTCTCTCTATCCCCCAAGATAGAGGAAAGACTCGCCACCAACTATCCCTCCCAGACCCTACTCTTGAGTGGGATATACTGGGTATGTATGTTTGTTTGTTTGTTTGTTTACAATCAAACACACTTATTGGTTCAGAACACTTATTGGTTCAGATATCTTACTGGTTCAGACATCTTACTGGTTTAGTACTTATTCAATTAGTTGTTGCCAAACAACCCCTTACTAAAACTTGATATTTACACCTAAAACTAAATAGTAGTAGTAGCGAACATAACAAAAAATACTAAAATTACTGGAACATATTATTTAGTATCCATATGCAAATGTAGCCTTATCGACACACGATCCCACCATTCAGAGGCAAAGGATCAAGAAACCCCTCAGGCATAACAACACCCTCTCCAGATAGGAACGAGTAAAATTGGCCCGATTAAAATAATACATATCTATTGAAGCTAGGTTGCATATTTATTGTTAAAAGAAAATTTCTATTTCATTTTATTTGAATATAGACAGAGCTTTAAATTATATACAAGGACCGGCTAGTGAAATGGATGTAATCATAAATATGTGTTATAAGTGACCAATCAATTGGAGTAATATTTATAGTTAAGTATTATGGTTAATTATTCATATACTAATAATATTAGAATGATTTTAAATTGGTATTCCAGAACCTAAAAGATAAATTAATGTTACCGGATTGGTTATGTTGACTAGTTTTACTAAGAAATTAATCTAGTGAGAAAATATTTACTCAATGGACAAAAAGTGTTATGTAGAATAATGTCTAAATTTAAACTAATACATGTCTTTTAATATATAGAGTCCAATCTTGCATGATAAGTGTTTGGCTTGATCTTGGTATAGCTCTTTATGGCTTGAAGTACATAAGTTACATTGTCTTCATATATAGATGATCTTGGATCCTTGATTTGTTCTCAAATCATATCCCTTGTAAATGTGCAGTGTCATTAATATTAGTTGTGTGCATTTACAACTAGTATCATGTGTTGTAATCACGATTTGACAATGTTGTTATCGTGGTTTACTTTGTCAGCTTCTTAGAAGAAATTGTTGTGCCACCATATGTGAACACGCTAACTGATATTATAAAGCGGTTAAATTTTTTTTTCATTTCATCGAATGAGCCATTAATCTTGAATTATGATATCCAAAGAGTGAAGGAGTTAATATCATGGGCTTTGCGGATTCAGACTTTTAGAGATACATAACTGATAAAAAAGCACTAGTGGTGTGTGCATGGTTTAGAAAAAACAAACATCGTAGCTCTATCAACAACCGAAGCAGAATTTGTGTCCACCAGAATAGCATGTGTACAAGTTGTGTATGAAACAACCACTCATTGAATATGGGGGTAAAAGCTTATTAAATCCTTTATGATGATAAGGTGTTATAGATATACAGTAAAACTTCTATAAATTGATAATGTTGGGACGAGGGATATTATATTCATTTAGCGAGTTATTATTATATCGATAAATTAATAAATTATTAATTTAAAGAGTTGGCTTATATTCATGAGCAACTCTTAAAAAATGTATTGACATTCAAAATTTACATGTTTGTTCACTTTACCTATTTGAATAAAACAGAAACAAAGACCTTCAAAATTTTCATATACATTTTACATATTAATGAACTTGTTAGGTTTAATATACATACATCTAGATTGATCACTATAAAATGTCTAATGATAAAGTTTAAAATCACATCAACTATGGCTTTTAAACTAAAAGGTGTTAAAAAAACTTATGATGACCGATCACCAACGAAAAGTATTATGCGAGTATAGATTCATTTTTTACTAGACAATCCTAGAATTTTGAAATATTTTAGAAATTATTAACATTTGTACTAGTTTAAAATAACATTAAAACATATCATAAACATAATCATACCTAGTATATCATATCCCTAGCAGAGCTACATATAGGGTCTGGGGAGGGTAGGATATAGGCAAGACTTACTTTTATCCCAGAGGATCGAGTCATAATAAAAATATAAAACTTGAAGATACAAATTTCTCTTAAACGCAAAATTAAAATTAAAACATAACAGGTAAGTGTATAAAACCCGACGATTAGAATATCTAGTTAAGAACAACAATCGATTGTTGTGCAATTTCTTAGGGTTAAAGGACTGGAAGGTGCCAAGACTCTTAAGTATTGAGTTAAAAACATAATAAGTAGTTGGAAAAAGAGTATTGGACTAGAAACATAGATATTATTCAGTTTATTCGAATATCCAAATAATTTGAATAAACAGTATACAAACATTATGGTATCCAAAATCCGATCCGCAATCCTAATAAGGAATTCAGATTTGATGAGATCCGGTCCGAATATCAGAAAAAGGATTCGGATCGGTTTTCTCGGATTATGATTATGCTTTTTTTTTGGAATTTGGATTTTATGAAAACCCTAATTGCCTGTCAAAAGGTCAAGATTTTGCATTTTTTATTTTCTTTGTTTGTATTAATCCTAGCTTGGACGGAAGATTAGAAAGATGTATCAGTAAAGCAGTTTACATTATTATAGATTGAAAAACAAAAGAAAACGAAAGAAAGAATTTGGTCTCGCTTTGGCTATCTAATGTGTGGTAATGAAACCATATATCTTCTTATCACAAAAAGATTAAATGTCATTTGTGATTAGTAATCAAATGGAATGAGCATAATCAAATATAAAATCGCAAAGTGCCATTTCACCTCAGTACAAAAAATAACATCTATACTACTATATTAAGTATAAACATGGGACACAAATGTAATTTTACAATCGATTATTATGCAATTTCTTAGGGTTAAAGGACTGGAAGGTGCCAAGACTCTTAAGTATTGAATTAAAAACATAATAAGTAGTTGAAAAAAGAGTATTGGACTAGAAACATAGATATTATTTAGTTTATTCGAATATCCAAATAATTTGAATAACCCGAATACAAACATTATGGTATCCAAAATCCGATCCGCAATCCTAATAAGGAATTCGGATTCGATGAGATCCGGTCCGAATATCAGAAAAAGATTCGGATCGGTTTTTTCGGATTCAGATTATGCTTTTTTCGGATTTTGGATTTTATGAAAACCCTAATTGCCTATCAAAAGGTAAAGGTTTTGCATTTTTTATTTTTTGGTTTGTATTAATCCTAGCTTGGACAAAAGAATAGAAAGATTGTAACACCCGTATTTTTTTTAAAAAAAAGAAGGAAATAAAAGAATAAAAGAGAAGGAAAAAGAGAGAAAAGAAAGTCAACTAAAAGTGGAAGGGTGAAAAGTGTTAAATGTGCAAAGTTTGTAATTATTTTATACAAAAGGTGGTGAGGCCACCCATGACCTGCTGCTTTTTCACTTTTCTACCAATTCCAGAGAGAGAAAGAGCAAGATACGGGTTTTTGAAGAAGAAACAAGAAAATTTGAGATTTTTGGTAAGAATTCTCGATATTTTGATGCTTAGGATGATTCTAGACCCGTGTATGTGCTTATAAATGTGACTTGTGTGTCCGGGTGGTATCGTGTGTGTGTGTTTTAGGTGTTAGAACCGTTTGAAGAAGCTCGGGTGAAGAGTGTGAAATTGAAGAACAACAAAGGTGAGTTACTAGAACCCCTTTTTACACGTTTTTAAATGATTTTGGGGCTGGAAAATGCATGTATGTATGTTTTTATGAATTGGGGTATGTTACCCGTATGATATGTGCATGTGTATGTTTGTAGAGTATGTTTTGGATAAAATGTATAGTTATGTTTATGTTAAGTTTATGCCTGGAATCGTATGTGCATGTTTAGAACTAGGTAATATGATGTTTGGGGACTGGAAAACGACTTGGAAAAACATGAACAGACTGCTAATAAGTCCAAACAGTGCTCATGAGTCTGAAATTTGGCTAAGTGTAGGGTAATAAGTCCAAACAGTGCTCATGAGTCTGAAATTTGGCTAAGTGTAGGGTAATAAGTCCAAACAGTGCTCATGAGTCTGAAATTTGGCTAAGTGTAGGGTAATAAGTCCAAAAAGTGCTCATGAGTCTGAAATTTGGCTAAGTGTAGGGTAATAAGTCCAAACAGTGCTCATGAGTCTGAAATTTGGCTAAGTGTAGGGTAATAAGTCCAAACAGTGCTCATGAGTCTGAAATTTGGCTAAGTGTAGGGTAATAAGTCCAAACAGTGCTCATGAGTCTGAAATTTGGCTAAGTGTAGGGTAATAAGTCCAAACAGTGCTCATGAGTCTGAAATTTGGCTAAGTGTAGGGTAATAAGTCCAAACAGTGCTCATGAGTCTGAAATTTGGCTAAGTGTAGGGTAATAAGTCCAAACAGTGCTCATGAGTCTGAAATTTGGCTAAGTGTAGGGTAATAAGTCCAAACAGTGCTCATGAGTCTGAAATTTGACTAAGTGTAGGGTAATAAGTCCAAACAGTGCTCATGAGTCTGAAATTTGACTAAGTGTAGGATCATGAGTCCAAACAGTGCTCATGAGTCTGAAATTTAACTTAGAAAAACTAAGTGTAGGGTAATAAGTCCAAACAGTGCTCTTGTGCCTGGAATTATTTACTAAGTGTAAGGTAAAAAGTCCCAACAGTGGTCAAACGCCCAAATAGTCCTCATGAGTCCAAATAGTACTCATGCGCCCAAAAATTTGAATTTAATGCAGAATGTTCGTGGAAGTTTGTATAGCTAGGGTTTTGGACTGATATTGACCAAGGATTTATTAAATGCATGTAATTATGTCTGAATGTCATAATAACCCTTTTTTTTATATTTTAATTAATATTATGATTAGGGCTATTATTAATGATTAATATTATTATTATTAATATGCTTATTAATAATAATATGGTATGACTCTACGTGGTATGATCATGATCAAGACAGGAAGTATTATCATTAATAAAGTGAAAGATTAATGATAAAGAAAAGTGGAACGTAAATGAATGAACGAAAGTCTTGCAAGCAAATGAATGGAGGTGCACACCCCTGGCAGGTGTTAGCTCAACTGTGATGCGGGTTCGCTACCCCGAAGGATGCACACAGGGTCAATCTTTGAGGTTGACATAGAGGTGAGCGACTCGGTGTCGCAAAAGACTCACAGGATGAAAGTCAATCTTTGTGATTGGCTTAGAGGTGAGCGACTTGGTGTCGCAAAAGACTCACATCATCAGTGCAATCCTTGAGATTGCCTTAGAGGTGAGCGGCTTAGTGTCGCAAAAGACTCGGAAGAATAATGATAAAAGTACGAATTGAACGATGATGAAGATAATGATATTATCTATGAGTACGTACGATGTGTGATCACATATGCATAACGAACGGTTTGAAACAAAAAGTAAAGTATTTTAATTACAAAACTAGAACTCACTCAGCAACGCTGACTTTTACGTATTTTCCAGTTGGCAGGTAACAGGTTGCTGATGATGACATACGTGGATGGCTACTTGGCGGGCAAGACTGACATCCATTCACGTTTTGACAATACTGTTGTTTTGTAATTCATTAGACTAATCATTTTGTGACTCAGAAACTAGAATGTATTGCCTAACAACAGTCTTACATTGAATGAATGGTTTTTTTTTGTATAAAATTAATTCCGCTGCTTAAATTTATAATATGTATGTTTTATGCTGTGAATGACCAACTGTGAGGTCTCCGGGAACTCGGGCCTTACAAGTTGGTATCAGAGCCAAATTTTAAGTGAAATGGGTAAATCTTTTCAAAATAAACCTAAACTTAAACTGAAAGTGGGACAGAAAGAGGGATGTCAGCCCGAGTAGCCATGTGCCATCAGGTATTGTTTTCTTGAAAGTTAATTAGTATTATGTGCGTGTGCTATGTGATTTATGTGTTCATAGTAGATTTAGATGCTGATGTAGTCAGGATAGGAAATGCTTGGGGTGTGGAGAGTAAAGTAAGTGGCTAATCACAACTGGCCACTGTAATTAGAGACTTACTATACTTGACATAAACTGAGCTATTACCTTGAATGACTGTTTTGGTGTTTAAATCTTATAGTGCTTAGGAAATGGCTGGGAAGAAACCTACCAAAGCTTCTAGAGGTAGAGGTAGACCGCGTACGACTAGGAGCAGTGCTAAAGCTCCTAAGACGGCTCCTGTGAACCCCGAGGTTCCTGATCGGAATGAAGAAACTGAGAATGCGAGCCTGAATGCTTCAGCTAGGGAGGCGATTGCTGATGAGGTACACCAAGTCCTACAGGAAGTAATGCCGTCTGTAGTGACCGATGTTATTAGAGCTGTGAGGAACGAGGAAAGAAAGGAGAAGGAGGACCGGAGAGAGTCGACCGGAAAGGAAAGCAAGGGAGGAGAGGAACGACCGAATCCTGAGATAGTAGTATCTGATGAGGAAGAGGATGATGTAGTGGGTGTGATGACCAAGGGATGCAGCTATGGGGCATTCCAGAGGTGCAAGCCTCCGACTTTTGATGGAAATGGCAATGCTGCTGCCGCCCACTGATGGGTAAGGGAGATGGAAGCGGTACTCGAGATCAGCGAGTACCGAGAGGATCAGAAGGTGAAGTTTGCCACCCACTCCTTTACTGACTCAGCACTATGTTGGTGGGACAATATCGTCCAAGCTGTGGGCAGCAGGGCCATAGGGAAGATGAAGTGGTCCGAGTTGAAGAAACTGGTAATTGAGGATTTCTGTCCTCACAGGGAACTCGATAAGATCGAGAGGGAGTTCCTGCAATTCGAGGCGGGAACCATGACCCACCAGCAATACACTACCAAATTCAATGAGATGGCTAGGCTGGTGCCGGATCAAGTGACGCCGGTGTCTCGAAAGATTAACCGGTACGTTCAGGGGCTGCCAGCCGACATTCGTAAGCACTTGATTGCTGCCCGACCAAGCACTTTTAGGTCGGCAGTGGATTTGGCTGGGAGACTCTATGATGAGAGGGAGGTAGCAGATGCAGAGGTGAAGAAGGCTGGTGGTGGTGACCGAAACTGGAATGGGAAACGGTTCGGGCGTGGTGGTTTTACCCCGAACAACAAGAGGATGAGAATGGATGACCGTAGGGTGGGGTCATCAAGCTCGGGGCCTAAAAGGTGTGGCAAGTACAGGAAGGAGCACACGGGTGAGTGCAGAATGGGGCTCAAAGTGTGATTCAAGTGCGGGAAGTCGGGCCACATCTTGAAAGACTGTAAGGAGTTGAGGTGTTACACCTGCGGTGAGGCGGGCCATATGAGCAAAGACTGCAGAAAGCTGAGAGTGGAGAGTTCCGGGGCGAAGAAGACGACCGGGGCTGAAGGGCAGATGGCAAGCGCCAGAGCTTTCACCATGACCAGAGAGGAGCTAGGACGGACCCCGATGTTATGTCAGGTACGCTTCTAGTAAATCAAACTCTTGCTTCTGTGTTATTTGATTCTAGTGCTAGTAGGAGCTTTATTTCTGCCAATTTCTGTGCCAAACTGCCCCTTAGTAGTAAATGCATTGATGGGCCCTTTGACGTAGAGACTGCTATTGGTAAGTCCACTAGGGTTACAAATGTGATAGAGGACTGCGCCATAGAGTTAGAAGGTCATAGGTTTGCTGCTAAGTTACATGTGATGCCCCTAGGTGGATTTGATGTAGTACTAGGGATGGATTGGTTAGCAACCTATGAAGCAAATATCGTATGTCGTAAGAAGATGATTAGGTTGACGGCGCCTGACAGAAGTCCGGTGACCATATATGGCGATCGGGTTACGATGATTCCGAAAGTGATTTCGATGGCGGTGGCGGGAAAGTGTATGAGGCGTGGGTGCAGCGCCTACCTATGTTATGTAAAGGACGTGGAAACGCCAACATCACAACTATCCGATGTTCCGGTTGTGTGTGAATTTCCAGATGTGTTCCCGGAAGACTTATCGGGATTGCCACCTGACCGCGAAATCGAATTTCAAATTGACTTAATACCCGGTGCCCAACCTGTCGCCAAGGCACCGTATCGATTAGCTCCTACGGAGATGAAGGAGTTGATGGAGCAACTGCAAGAGTTGCTCGATAAGGGTTTTATCAGGCCGAGTATCTCTCCTTGGGGTGCTCCGGTCTTATTTGTGAAGAAGAAGGACGGTAGCATGAGAATGTGCATCAACTACCGTGAACTGAACAAGCTAACGGTGAAGAATCGGTATCCGTTACCGAGGATTGACGACTTGTTCGACCAGCTCCAGGGTGCCAGTTGGTTCTTGAGAATAGATTTTCGATCTGGCTACCATCAGTTGAAGGTGAAGGAGCAAGACATTCCTAAAACAGCTTTTCGCACGTGTTATGGACACTATGAGTTTCTCGTTATGTCCTTTGGTTTAACCAACGCGCCAGCTGCTTTTATGGACTTGATGAATCGAGTGTGCCGGCCAATGTTAGATAAATCAGTAATCGTGTTCATCGATGATATCCTGATTTATTCAAAGAGCGAAGAAGAGCATGCCAGTCACATTCGGGAGGTGTTAGAGACTTTGAGAAGGGAGAAATTGTATGCTAAATTCTCCAAGTGTGCCTTTTGGTTACGCGAGGTGCAATTTCTGGGTCACGTGGTAAATGCAGAAGGAATAATGGTGGACCCAGCAAAGGTTGAGGCCGTGATGCAATGGAAGTCACCGAAGATGCCATCCGAGATTCGTAGCTTCTTGGGATTGGCGGGCTACTACAGAAGATTTATTCAAGACTTTTCTAAGATAGCCTCGCCTTTGACAAAATTGACTCGCAAGGATGTGAAGTTCGTGTGGGGTCGAGAACAGGAGGATGCCTTTGAGGAGTTGAAGACGAGACTGACACAAGCTCCTGTCTTAACATTGCCCGAGGGAAATGAAGACTTAGTGGTCTATTCGGATGCATCTTATTCTGGGCTAGGTTGTGTGTTGATGCAACGTGGAAGGGTGATAGCCTACGCGTCTCGACAACTGAAGACCCACGAAGTCAACTATCCCACGCACGATCTAGAACTAGCTGCGGTGGTCTTCGCGTTGAAGATTTGGCGACACTATCTATACGGGACGAAGTACACAATCTTCACAAACCACAAAAGCTTGAAGTACTTCTTCGAGCAGAAAGATCTAAACATAAGGCAAATGCGATGGTTGGAGCTCATAAAGGATTATGACTGTGAAATCCATTACCATCCGGGCAAGGCCAACGTGGTGGCAGATGCCCTTAGCCGAAAAGAAAGGCCCGAGCCGATCCGGGTGAAGGCTTGTCAGTTGATCATGACCTCCCACGTGATGACACAGGTTAAGGAGTTTCAAGACGAGGCTTTGAAAGAAGATCGTCTTAACTCTGAAAGGATGAGAGGGCTAGCTGCGGAATTGGGTGAGAACACTCTTGGTGTTAAGACCCGATTTGGGCGGATGTGGATTCCTCGATACGGGGATCTACGAGAAAAGATAATGGACGAAGCCCATAAGACTCGATACTCCATTCATCCTGGTGCTACCAAGATGTATCACGATATGAAGAAAGATTATTGGTGGCCGGGTATGAAACGCGACGTAGTGGAGTACGTGAGTAAGTGCCTCACTTGTCTCCAAGTGAAAGCGGAACACCAGAAACCGTACGGGAAGATCCAACCGTTGGATATACCCGAATGGAAGTGGGAGCATATCACCATGGACTTTATTACCAAGCTACCCCGCACATCGAGGGGATGTGATACTATTTGGGTGATTGTCGACCGACTAACAAAGAGTGCCCACTTCCTACCGATCCGCGAGACGTATTCATCCGAAAGATTGGCGGATTTGTTCATCAAGGAGATCGTAGCTCGTCATGGCGTCCCGATGTCTATCGTGTCGGATCGTGACACCCGGTTCACATCAAAGTTTTGGAGAAGATTCCACGACGCAATGGGGACGAGGCTACACATTAGTACAGCATATCACCCTCAGACAGACGGTCAGTCTGAGAGGACGATCCAAACACTCGAAGACATGCTTCGGGCGTGCGTGATCGATTTTGGAGGAAGTTAGGATGATCACTTGCCGTTAGCAGAATTCTCGTACAACAATAGCTATCATGCCAGCATTGGTATGCCACCCTACGAGATACTATACGGTAGGAGATGTAGGACGCCCGTGTGTTGGGGAGACATTGGACATAAAGAGTTAGGAGGTGTTGAGGTAATCAAAGCTACGACTGAGAATTTGAAAAGGATCAAAGCCTTCATGAAAGAGGCGAAAGATAGGCAAAAGTCGTATGCTGACAAGAGGCGAAGACCAATAGAGTTCAAGGTTGGCGACCGAGTCATGTTGAAGGTCTCACCTTGGAAAGGAATCATCCAATTCAGGAAACGAGGTAAGCTAAGCCCGAGATATATAGGACCTTTCCGAATCATCGCACGAGTAGGGAGGTAGCCTATCGACTTGAATTACCAGATGAGTTAAGTGGAATTCATCCCACATTCCATGTATCTCATCTGAGGAAGTGCTTGGCTGATGAAGATATGATTGTTCCACTGGAACACATCGAAGTAGACGAACGGCTCAATTACGTGGAGCAACCAGTGGCAATCATTGATCGTAAGGAAAAGAAGTTAAGGAATAAAGTGGTTCCTCTTGTGTGTGTACAGTGGAAGCACAGGAAGGGATCAGAATCTACGTGGGAGACGGAGGAGGAGATGAGGCAGTATTACCCTCAATTGTTTAAGAAATAACAAGTTTTAAGGACGAAACCTATATAAGGGGGTGGACTTGTAACACCCGTATTTTTTTAAAAAAAGAAGGAAATAAAAGAATAAAAGAGAAGGAAAAAGAGAGAAAAGAAAGTCAACTAAAAGTGGAAGGGTGAAAAGTGTTAAATGTGCAAAATTTGTAATTATTTTATACAAAAGGTGGTGAGACCACCCATGACCTGCTGCTTTTTCACTTTTCTACCAATTCCAGAGAGAGAAAGAGCAAGATACGGGTTTTTGAAGAAGAAACAAGAAAATTTGAGATTTTTGGTAAGAATTCTCGATATTTTGATGCTTAGGATGATTCTAGACCCATGTATGTGCTTATAAATATGACTTGTGTGTCCGGGTGGTATTGTGTGTGTGCGTTTTAGGTGTTAGAACCGTTTGAAGAAGCTCGGGTGAAGAGTGTGAAATTGAAGAACAACAAAGGTGAGTTACTAGAACCCCATTTTACACGTTTTTAAATGATTTTGGGGCTGGAAAATGCATGTATGTATGTTTTTATAAATTTGGGTATGTTACCCGTATGATATGTGCATGTGTATGTTTGTAGAGTATGTTTTGGGTAAAATGTATTGTTATGTTTATGTTAAGTTTATGCCTGGAATCGTATGTGCATGCTTAGAACTAGGTAATATGATGTTTGGGGACTGGAAAACGACTTGGAAAAACATGAACAGACTGCTAATAAGTCCAAAAGTGCTCATGAGTCTGAAATTTGGCTAAGTGTAGGGTAATAAGTCCAAACAGTGCTCATGAGTCTGAAATTTGGCTAAGTGTAGGGTAATAAGTCCAAACAGTGCTCATGAGTCTGAAATTTGGCTAAGTGTAGGGTAATAAGTCCAAAAAGTGCTCATGAGTCTGAAATTTGGCTAAGTGTAGGGTAATAAGTCCAAACAGTGCTCATGAGTCTGAAATTTGGCTAAGTGTAGGGTAATAAGTCCAAACAGTGCTCATGAGTCTGAAATTTGGCTAAGTGTAGGGTAATAAGTCCAAACAGTGCTCATGAGTCTGAAATTTGGCTAAGTGTAGGGTAATAAGTCCAAACAGTGCTCATGAGTCTGAAATTTGGCTAAGTGTAGGGTAATAAGTCCAAACAGTGCTCATGAGTCTGAAATTTGACTAAGTGTAGGGTAATAAGTCCAAACAGTGCTCATGAGTCTGAAATTTGACTAAGTGTAAGATCATGAGTCCAAACAGTACTCATGAGTCTGAAATTTGACTTAGAAAAACTAAGTGTAGGGTAATAAGTCCAAACATGTCACACCCCGACCGACGGCGAAATCATCGGAGCGGACGAGGGAATGATTGATTGTTCATAACTCATGATTGTCTAATAGTGAAAATAATATTAAAATCAGATTACAGGATAACATGAATTTAACAGATACAAATACAACAATTAAAGTCACAAATAGTAATTGTCTTTTGTTTTGACTAAGTCCGGGTCTTATATGAGCATGTAGAAGTCTACTAACTTGCTTAACCTGAAATCATGTGAGAAAATAAAGTCAGCTAACGAATTAGCTGGTGAGTAATCACAGTTTTGAGTATACATATAGATTGATTGATTGATTGAGAATAATTCAATTCACAAGGTAACGTTAAGACTTATATTGCAATAGTAAAGCATATAGATAAACCGACACAATAACAACCCCTTGACTTGACACTTGCATATAATAGACTCCACACATACACCATAGATTAACTCCTGCCTCTGGCACAATCACCACTCGACTATTCATATGGGGTGGGTTGGTATAATCACCACTCGTAAGCCATGTGGGGTGGATTATCCCAAACCAGTAGATCTACCATTGATACCAGGATTGATTGATTGAATTAGGGTTTTATTGTCGTCCAGTTTAGCATAGTATGTTCACGTAATTGCAAGTAATAACATAACCTGTCTTGAATTGAATTTAGAATGAAACAACAATAGAATATCATGATTGAATATATTGTATCACATGATTTCCCCCAAATAGGAAATGATATAAAAGGGGATATGAATACTCACAACTATGATTACTCACCAGCTAATTCGTTAGCTGACTTTATTTTCTCACATGATTTCAGGTTAAGCAAGTTAGTGGACTTCTACATGCTCATATAAGACCCGGATTTAGTCAAAACAAAAGACAATTACTATTTGTGACTTTAACTGTTGTATTTGTATCTGTTAAATTCATGTTATCCTGTAATCTGATTTTAATATTATTTTCACTATTAGACAATCATGAGTTATGAACAATCAATCATTCCCTCGTCCGCTCCGATGATTCCACCGTCGGTCGGGGTGTGACAGATTGGTATCAGAGCCATGGTTATAGGGAATTAGGTTATTAGAAATGGAATGACCTAGACTATAACTAAGTACCTTTACACATGAGTCCTCTCATGTATTTTATATGTTTAGATAGGATTTTGAGTGCCTCATATGTTTATACTTGATTATATGATTATATGCCTTATGTGATTCTTCTTATACTTTGATTCTTACCAATGCACACACAAATCTTAAATCATATTCAAGGCATTGTGTGCCTAAATCAAATGGTTTTCAAAATGAGCTTTGAATCGTTATTCATGGTTTTCAAAATCTCGTCAAAGTCTGTGTCTCACAACTGAATACATGCCATGCTGGAAGAGTGGGATGCCTGTATCTCGGGGTGTTCTGTCTAGGCAAGGTATTTGCATAAATCCAAACCAACCGATGGACCTGTCTACCTTACCTGGGAACCCTTGGGATGAGTATCTGCTTATAGGTATGCATGTCTTCAACAAAGTTGTGATTGACCCAATACTTTGATTAGTCAACGTATTCGCTTTGATTTACGAATCAAACGATTACACACGGAACATCTCATTGTTATTATGCCAAATTCCAGATTGTCGTTTTCATGTGGTATAACTCCTATTATCCAATTCTCATAAAATATCTAAATGATATTCCAGAATGTCTTCTCGTCAAATCCATTCATGGTCTAGAAACTCTGGCCGTAAGATTGCTGCTATTGTAGCACGTGAAGTTACTGCGGTCATCCCAACTCTACTTACCCATTTAAACCAAGGCAACAATGTTGTTCAAAACCCAACTGCACCAAACCCTCCTCAAACTTGTACTTACAAACATTTCAGTTCTTGCAACCCCACTAAGTTCAGTGGAACTGAAGGTGCTACCGGATTACTACAGTGGTTCGAAAGCATCGAGAACACTTTCCTAAACAGCGAATGCCCTGAAAATCTGAAAGTCCGGTATGCCACAAGTGTTCTTCAGAAACGCGCACTTACTTGGTGGAACGGAGAGAAACGATCCCGGGGAACTGAAACTGCACTAGCATTGACATGGACTGAGTTTAAGGAGCTCATGACTAAAGACTTCTGCCCAAGAAACGAAGTCCGGAAATTGGAAGCTGAATTCTGGGAATTAACCCAAGACAGTGGCGAGAACCTCGCATACACTAACCGATTCCACGAACTGAGCCTTTTGGTACCGCATCTTGCTACCCCTACCTCCCAAGCCATCGAGAAATACATTGGTGGACTACCCATGCAGATTCAGAATGCGGTGCTAGGATGGAATCCTTCGACACTAGAAGATGCTATTAGGCTGGCTGCGTAGTTAACCGATAATCATGTGAAAGCTGGTTCCTTAACCAGGAAAGGATCGAAGAAGAATACCGATAAACTTCATAACGAAACCGTCAAAACCGATCAACCCTAGCTTTCCAAGAACAAGAAGAGGAAGGCTCAATCTCAAAACTTTGCTGTAATTACCCCTGCTGTACCAATTAATCAAGTCCCTCCAACTCGTCAACCAGCAGTAAACAACCAATCACTAATGAAAAAAGTCATACGCTGGACCCTATCCGCAGTGTAACAACTGCAGTTATCACCATCCCGCTAACATTCAGTGTCGTCAATGCAAAAACTGTGGTCGTTTGGGTCATACATTCAACGTGTGCAGGAGTGCTGCTAAAGCTCCAACCAATGCACCAGTTCACCAACATCCTCTTGCAATTACCCAGGGTCGTGCATGCTATCAATGTGGTGATCCGAGCCATTTTCGCAATCAATGTCCTCAACTTGTCAGCCCAATTCCTACGGCTCAAGGACGTGCTTTCAACATCAATACCCAACAAGCTCAAGCCACCAATGATGTGGTGTTGAATAATTCTTGTCATTGATTTCGTCTTCCTGATTTAATTCAAGATTTGTAATCGTGATTTCCTTTTGTTATATTGTTGTAATTTGAAAATTTCTAAATTTCTAATTGAGATATTTTTCCTTTCGTTGTTAAGTTGAATTTTGAACCGCATGCACCGTGGGAGGTACGAGCGTCCTAAATGATTTTAACTCATCAAAACAGGGGTGATTCCCTTACTTTGGTGATGATTCTTTATTCGTTTCAATAAATGGTTTCCAATGATGTGTTCTATGAAATTTCATCCTCTAGATTAGGGTGATTTCCTTATCTCAGGGACTGACTTCAATTATTCTCTTTGGAACTTGCATTTCACAAAAGACATGATCTCACCAAAATAGGATTGAAACCCGTACTTTGGTGATAAATGTCAATCTTCTATTGTTTTCTTGTTATTATGAAACTCAATCATCAAGATACGCGTGAAATTCATACCTTGATGATATTATCGTTTTTATGGATTGTATTTTCTCAAATGAAACGACCTCATCAAAGTAGGAGTGAATTCTGGATTTTGATGAAGAAGTTCATCTTGTTGTATTTTGTTTTTTTTAAAACTTCATCGTTAAGATAGGAGTGATTTCCCTTACCTTAATGGTGAGTTATCTCGTCTTATTTTCTAAAGATCCTCAGATCGAACTTTTTGGATAGGTAAGCTAGTGGTCATACCTTGAGAGTACACCATCAAGTTAGGGGTGAAAACCATACCTTGATGACTATTCTCATTTCTTGATTTTCATCTTACCATGGTTGTAATCAAGTGACGAGACGAATGTAGTAACTTGAAGGGTGAAATAATGTTAGTGTTTCGACCTATCAAGCCAAAGCATGATCTCTGAACTTGAAAAGAGACCCGATCGCTTTAGGTTGATTTTGATTCCAAGTTTGGAGCATTTAAATTCTTAAATCAATTTCTTTTCCTTTATTTTCATGTTTTGACTCGATCTAGCTACATCAAACCATTTATTCCTTATCTATCGACTTTCATTGAGAGTTATCATCAAAACCTGATTACGTGATGGTAGTCTTCCTAAACAATCTATTGTCAAGTAAAGATATTATCTCTGATCGTGATGGTCTCTTCATCTCTCGTTTCTGGAAAAGTCTTCAATCAGCTCTCGAAACTCAACTGAATCTTAACACAGCCTATCACCCGCAAACCAACGGTCAGACTGAAAGAATGATACAAACCCTCAAGGATATGCTTCGGGCTTGTGTCATTGATTTCAGTGGATCGTGGGAATTCTCATTTTTCGTTGATCGAATTATCTTACAATAACAGTTACCAGATCAACAGATGGCATCATTTGAGGCCTTGTATGGTCTGAAGTTGGTGAATCACAAATTACTGGTCCAGAATTGATACAAGAAACAACCGACAAAATTCATAAGATCCGTGATAACTTGGTCGCTGCTAGAAATCGTCAAAAGCATTATGCTGATAAAAGACGTAAACCCATGGAATACAATGTCGGTAATCTCGTACTTCTTAAGGTATCACCTTGGAAGGGAGTGATTTGCTTTGGAAAGAAAGGGAAACTAGCACCTCGTTACATGGGTCCATTCAAAGTGCTCGAGCGAATTGGGGAAAGTAGCCTACAAGCTTGAACTACCCCAAGAGCTCAGCAATATACATCTGACGTTTCATGTTTCAAATCTCAAGAAATGTCTTGCCGATGAAAATCTCCACATTTCACTCGACGAAGTACAGATTGATGAATCTATGCATTTCATTGAGAAACCTGTGGAAATTACGGATCGGGAAGTCAAACAACTTAAACGTAGCCGGATACCCATTGCCAAAGTTCGCTGGGAATCTAAACGTGGCCCAGAGTTTACCTGGGAACGTGAGGACCAAATGAAATCCCAGTACCCTCATCTTTTCGTTTCAGTCTCCTCATGAATAAATTTCGGGACGAAATTTCTAAAGCAGGGGAGACTGTAACATCGCGTAATTTCGTAAATAAAAGTTAATTAAACAATTAAGTTTAATACGTTGATGGTAATTCCAATAATTACAATAATCAAAATAATAATAATAAAAATAAAAATAATAAATAAATAAATTATTCATTTATGAAACATTTAGACAACTTATAATAATTTATGGATTATAAATAATTTTTTTATAGAAGATTATAAAATTTATTAATCATTTTATAATGAGTAACTAAATGAAAAGTCATATTACAAATTATAAAGTTATAAAGTTTAACAAACAATTAATTTGATATATTATCCAATTAATTTTATAAGTCCAGGGGGTAGATTGGTAAATTTAAAAACTTTAAATAAAGCTTTGAGCATAAAATAATAAAACATCTAAACCTCAGGGACCATTTGTGTAAATTGAAAAAAATCAAATTGCTTTCTCTCTCTTCTCTCTCGACTTCCCGGCAACCGTCCGGCCACCGCCGGCCAACGGCTCCGGCGACCCACAAACCGCCAAAACCTCTCGAATTCAACTCAATTAAAACCCCCGACATGCTTACCTGGAAGATTCGAACCACTACACACTTTAATAATTGAATTACAACTCACAAATCCATCTTCCCAATCGCACCAAACATTGTCGGCCCCTTTACACCCAAAATCGCACTAACGATCAAAATTAATCAAATTAGTCGAACCTAAACACTCATATAAGAACATCTAATCAACCCTCACTTCGAATTGCATCTGAAACAACCAACAACATCACATTCGATTACTCCAAAATCGCGACCTGCAACCTCTTTGAAATCCCATCTCCGACCAATTTCAATCGAAATTACCATAGGGCTTTTCATCAATATCATCATCTTAAGCTTCCCCTAAGTTTAATTTGAATACAAACATCGTTTGAGCATCATTTGATTTACACAAGAGCCGCGACCTGTTCTTCACTGGGTAAGACTCGATTTGATCATTATACGATTAATTACACACACCCACACACTCGGTTTTTGATGGGGAATAAAAGCCCCATGAATTCGGGAGCAACCAAAACCGAATTGAACCCCAATTGGAGTGAGGATCGAACTAGGGCTCAAACCGAATTGAAATGGTTTGCTTGTTATTTAAAAACAAAGGAAACCATCTTCTCTCGCGGCTGTGTGCCTTAGTCCACCGGTTCCATGACCATTTGCAATCCAAGAGGTCCCGGTTTCGACCCCGGGCACCTCCATTTATTTTTTGGGGCATTTTTAAGCCTTTAAAAATTATGAAAAAAATTCTAAAAATTATAAAAATGTTTTTACAAACATTAAAAATTTTTAAAACAATTTAATTATTTTTCTGGAATTTATTTTAACCTTTTATTTATTTTAGTAAATGTTTTAAATAAATAAAATTACAAATAATATAAAAAAATTATTTATACGAAAGTGGACTTTTAATAATTTAATTTATTTAAATTATTATTCAACACTAAATTACTTTTAAATTTATTTAAGTAATATTTATTATTGCTTAAATCATAATTAAATACAAAAGTGTTATATTTAAATCATTTCAAATAACAATTTCATTTCTTTTAATTATTTAAATAATTAAATATTTTAATTAATTATCATATAATTAATTAAATAAAAATTAATTATTTGTTTATTTTTCCACACGTTAACAATAAATCAAACAGATACGTAAACTGATACGTTTATTTTAAATTTTAAACATAATCATTTTCAATAAATCTATTTATTTCAAGACATACAAATTAGATAAATTATTTAAACCACCATTCAAAACCCGATGGAAACCCCAACCTATTTCCAAATTTTCACATTATTATGATTCTAATTCGAGACACCGTTCCTTAGGATAATCATAAGGAAATCATAGGTGTTTAACCTATCACGTTCAAAATCAAATCTCATCAATCAGGTGAGTATTCATATCCCCTTTTTATATCATTTCCTATTTGGGGGAAATCATGTGATACAATATATTCAATCATGATATTCTATTGTTGTTTCATTCTAAATTCAATTCAAGACAGGTTATGTTATTACTTGCAATTACGTGAACATACTATGCTAAACTAGACGACAATAAAACCCTAATTCAATCAATCAATCCTGGTATCAATGGTAGATCTACTGGTTTGGGATAATCCACCCCACATGGCTTACGAGTGGTGATTATACCAACCCACCCCATATGAATAGTCGAGTGGTGATTGTGCCAGAGGCAGGAGTTAATCTATGGTGTATGTGTGGAGTCTATTATATGCAAGTGTCAAGTCAAGGGGTTGTTATTGTGTCGGTTTATCTATATGCTTTACTATTGCAATATAAGTCTTAACGTTACCTTGTGAATTGAATTATTCTTAATCAATCAATCAATCTATATGTATACTCAAAACTGTGATTACTCACCAGCTAATTCGTTAGCTGACTTTATTTTCTCACATGATTTCAGGTTAAGCAAGTTAGTGGACTTCTACATGCTCATATAAGACCCGGACTTAGTCAAAACAAAAGACAATTACTATTTGTGACTTTAACTGTTGTATTTGTATCTGTTAAATTCATGTTATCCTGTAATCTGATTTTAATATTATTTTCACTATTAGACAATCATGAGTTATGAACAATCAATCATTCCCTCGTCCGCTCCGATGATTCCGCCGTCGGTCGGGGTGTGACAAAACAGTGCTCTTGTGCCTGGAATTATTTACTAAGTGTAAGGTAAAAAGTCCCAACAGTGGTCAAACGCCCAAATAGTCCTCATGAGTCCAAATAGTACTCATGCGCCCAAAAATTTGAATTTAATGCAGAATGTTCGTGGAAGTTTGTACAGCTAGGGTTTTGGACTGATATTGACCAAGGATTTATTAAATGCATGTAATTATGTCTGAATGTCATAATAACCCTTTTTTTATATTTTAATTAATATTATGATTAGGGCTATTATTAATGATTAATATTATTATTATTAATATGCTTATTAATAATAATATGGTATGACTACGTGGTATGATCATGATCAAGACAGGAAGTATTATCATTAATAAAGTGAAAGATTAATGATAAAGAAAAGTGGAACGTAAATGAATGAACGAAAGTCTTGCAAGCAAATGAATTGAGGTGCACACCCCTGGCAGGTGTTAGCTCAACTGTGATGCGGGTTCGCTACCCCGAAGGATGCACACAGGGTCAATCTTTGAGGTTGACATAGAGGTGAGTGACTCGGTGTCGCAAAAGACTCACATGATGAAAGTCAATCTTTGTGATTGGCTTAGAGGTGAGCGACTTGGTGTCGCAAAAGACTCACATCATCAGTGCAATCCTTGAGATTGCCTTAGAGGTGAGCGGCTTAGTGTCGCAAAAGACTCAGAAGAATAATGATAAAAGTACGAATTGAACGATGATGAAGATAATAATGATATTATCTATGAGTACGTACGATGTGTGATCACATATGCATAACGAACGGTTTGAAACAAAAAGTAAAGTATTTTAATTACAAAACTAGAACTCACTCAGCAACGCTGACTTTTACGTATTTTCCAGTTGGCAGATAACAGGTTGCTAATGATGGCATACGGGGATGGCTACTTGGCGGGCAAGACTGACATCCATTCACGTTTTGACAATACTGTTGTTTTGTAATTCATTAGACTAATCATTTTATGACTCAGGAACTAGAATGTATTGCCTAACAACAATGTTACATTGAATGAATGGTTTTTTTTGTATAAAATTAATTCCGCTGCTTAAATTTATAATATGTATGTTTTATGCTGTGAATGACCAACTGTGAGGTCTCCAGGAACTCGGGCCTTACAAAGATGTATCAGTAAAGCAGTTTACATTATTATAGATTGAAAAACAAAAGAAAACGAAAGAAAGAATTTTGTCTCGCTTTGGCTATCTAATGTGTGGTAATGAAACCATATATCTTCTTATCACAAAAAGATTAAATGTCATTTGTGATTAGTAATCAAATGGAATGAGCATAATCAAATATAAAATCACAAAGTGCCCTTTCACCTCAGTACAAGAAATAACATCTATATCTATACTACTATATTAAGCATAAACATGAGACACAAATGTAATTTTACAATCGATTATTGTGCAATTTCTTAAGGTTAAACGACTGGAAGGTGCCAAGACTCTTAAGTATTGAATTAAAAACATAATAAGTAGTTAAAAAAAGAGTATTGGACTAGAAACATAGATATTATTTAGTTTATTCGAATATCCAAATAATTTGAATAACCTGAATACAAACATTATGGTATCCAAAATCTGATCCGCAATCCTAATAAGGAATTCAGATTCGATGAGATCCGGTCCGAATATCAGAAAAAGGATTCGGATCGGTTTTCTCGGATTCAGATTATGCATTTTTTCGGATTTTGGATTTTATGAAAACCCTAATTGCCTGTCAAAAGGTCAAGGTTTTGCATTTTTTAGTTTCTTTGTTTGTATTAATCCTAGCTTAGACGGAAGACTAGAAAGATGTATCAGTAAAGCAGTTTACATTATTATAGATTGAAAAACAAAAGAAAACGAAAGAAAGAATTTTGTCTGCTTTGGCTATCTAATGTGTGGTAATGAAACCATATATCTTCTTATCACAAAAAAGATTAAATGTCATTTGTGATTAGTAATCAAATGGAATGAGCATAATCAAATATAAAATCGCAAAGTGCCATTTCACCTCAGTACAAGAAATAACATATATATCTATACTACTATATTAAGCATAAACATGGCACATAAATGTAATTTTATAAAAATTTAAGACACTTAATACAAACTTCTAAACATTAGGTACAAGCATTCTATACTATAACTATTATTTTGCTCCTCATTTAATAAACTTCTTGTAATTAATACATTAATTGATTCATACTATTAATATATTATTTAATAATATAAGATTATTTAATTCACAACATTATATATTTTATTATTAGTAATATTTTAAATTAACATTTAAATTTAATATTATCTTATTTTAATACTTAACTATATACGTACTAATACTTTTATAATAATAACAATAATAGTAATAATAGTAATTATTATTATTATTATTATTATTATTATTATTATTATTATTATTTAGTTACTTTTTGTAATAAAATTTATAAATAAGTAGTATATTATTTGAATACTTAACTATATAATTATTAAATACTTTTATACTTATGATGACAATAATAATAATCAATATATATATTATTTATACTATTATAAAAAATATTTGAGGATAACACACTTGTCATACAACTTAAAACTTAAGACACCTAATATAATTTTTTAACACAAAGTACAACTGTTATACATAATAGTTTCTAATTTACCCCTATTTAATAAACTTGTCCTAACTAATATGTTATTTAATATATATTTATTTTAAGTATTATATTTTTTATAATGCTTAAATTAATATTGAAATACATGCTTTTATTATTTATATTTTTATAACTTAATATTATTTGATTTAAGTACTATTTTATTTAAGCACTTAAAGTATATAATCACTAAATAATTATATAGTTATAATAATAATAATAATAATAATAATAATAATAATAATAATAATAATAATAAACCTAAATATATAAGTGTTTAAAGTAGGTCAGAGAAAATACTAGATACAACCCACCACATCACTATATATAACAAATAGAAAAAATTATGAAAAGTATAGGTTAAGATTTTTACTCATTGTCATCACAATAAATTTTTTTTCTTAAAATTTTATATTTAAACCCTTTAAGGATTTTTTTTAAAACTAATCACAACACTTTTTTACTCTCTTTTTCTTTCAAATTGATACCTGCTTATTTTATTTTTTAATTTATACTTAATTTTTCGAGTTATGTCAAATTTAAAGTTAATCACCATAACTTTTTTTTTAATTTATTCGAGTTATGTCAAATTTACATTTATTGATATTTTTTTAAAGTTTTATATAAAAGCCTTCGAGTTATCTCAAAATTTCTTTTAACCAATTTACAATATAGCTTGTTAAATATAATAAAATCACCATATATGCATTTGTTATTTTTCTTATCTATTTTGAGGCATATATTTTTATAGTTCTTTTTCTGTTATATTTTTATCAGTGTTTTACACATAGTTTTTTTCGGGTGGTTAGTAATAATGTATAAATCATCAGATCAATTCTTTCAACTTTTACAACCCAAAAAACTATCATTACGATATTCACGTATACGTTAAACCACACCGCAGCAAAGCGCGGATCTAATCCACCAGTAAGTACTAGTGTAAGCAAAAATGGGATTATTTTTCCGGCTCCCATCTCCCAAACCGTCTTACGAAGAGACGAATTCGTCTTTCATTGCTTAGGAAGCCAACAATTACATTGATGGAGATTGAAGTGTGGCAAACGTGATATCCTCATTAACTCCACACCCATTGACATGAACATATATGAACCACGACAAGCATTTTGGCAGCAAAAGGACTTTTATTTTTGGCTCATGGTATATCAAGCGTGTCATGCCCTTTTTTGAAACTGTGCAATATGATCACTAATATTAATCTAAATACCATTAAGGGTGTTCAAATTTGGATATCCAAAGTTTTCGAATAGTGGATTTCACTATCCAAATCCGAATCCGAAATTTCGGGTTCGAATCCGTTCGGGTATTTGAATTCCAATAAAGATTGTATTATTTAATAAATTTTTTAAAAATATAATAATTTTTATTGATTTTTTTTTCGAGTATCTGAATTTTTGATTAAATATCTAAAAATATCCGAAATTTATAACTAATATTTATTATTTTTAAATTTTTATAAAAATATTTTATTCGAATATTCACAAAATCACTATCCGAATTCGAAATTTTAGATATCTGAATTTTGGATTTTTGTATGTTTAGGATTTAACTTTAGATTCAGATATTTTTAAACTACCATTATGTGTAGAAAATGAGATTAAGGATACAAATAGGTTTAAGTACCCAACTAAATTACATGGTGAAAGAACAAGAGTAAGTGGCTGTTTGGAAGTATTTGAATTAGTCTATTAATTGTTCAGATATCTAAATAGTTTAGCACTTAATGATTCAGACTATTTGTTTCACGAGTAAATGTTTGAATGGTTCAGACATTTGTCTCTGAATGGTCAAGCATTATACTAATACTGAATGGTTAAGAGGTCTAATGCTGAATGGTTAAGAGGTCTAATGCTGAATGGTTAAGACCTCTTATCTGAATTGGTCAGGCATTTGTCTTTGAATATTTAAATGATATACTAGCTCTTAATGGTTTAACATTAAATGATTCAGACCTCTCATTGGTTGATCACTTAATAATTCATAAATTACCAAACAACCCCTAAAATTTTTTGTGACAATTATGTTAAATATAAATAGCTTTGTAATATGACTATTAAATCATCTCAAGAAAGCGAGCTTACTCTTTCCGTTACATAGATAAAAACTAAAAACAATCACATTATATGGTTGCTTTTTTTATAACTAAACTATATTAAGACATGATCACATAGTATTGCTGCTTTTCATATCTTAACTATATTAACGCATGGCTGTTAACTCAACCGACTAAACTAATCCCTACCGGAACGCGCGACGTGAATCAAACTATTTAAATATATTTTACAACCAAGAAACATCGTCAATAAAAAGATTCGAGAGAAAATATGTGGTAGTTGCCGGCTTCATGTTATCTTATCCTATCATTTTTAAAGGAATGGAAGAAATAGTAGTAATTTTTAGGTTGCGACTTTGGCCACAAAAGTTTTCTAGAATTGCAGCTTCTACCTCTCATATGTTTATAGATTTGCCATGTGATTTGTCTGTCCCTTGATTTTAAGGTACGGTTGGTTTATATTTGTCTGCGATTGGCGTGTGGGTTCCATTTTGTTTGGGTTGTTTGGCGTTGTGGTGAGAATCAATTTCAAATTGGGTTGTTGGTACTTGATGATCGATTGTTTCCTTTTTGTTGCTTCTGAGCGATTTTAGTGAATATGCAAACCGTTACATTGGTTCTTCTGTTGTGCATTTAGGGTTTATTTGTTTGTGATTTTAAAGTCATTGAAAAGTATTATTTGTTTCTAGCAATTGTATGATGCAGAAAACAAATGATCCAACTACCGGACAATATATGTGCTGAACATCAACATCTAGATTTAATTTGACACTCTTTAAGTTATAAAATGAATACACACAGTCTGTAAACGAATATCTGAAGAAGAATACGTAATTGCAAAAGATGCAAATGAATGTAGGTTGATTAATTGAAAATCTCTTGAGAAAGAAGGAGATCGATATGGGAAAGCATCATTATGAAAACTAAATAAAGGTGTGACCCGATCTAGGAACTTTTCAACAAATAATAACCCGTGAAATTAAAGTTTAAGCCTTTTAACGTGTCAGTTTTATATGAAATGCACCAGCTTCTTTTTTAATTTGTTTTGGTAATTTGTAGGTAGAAATAGGCTTTAAGGCTCAAAGATCAAAAGCTACAAGCACCACTCTTCTTCCCCGATGGTTATCCGGCCGTATGCAGATCTCAAACATTGTGGCGACCTCTTGTCTTCGCGGATTACTATTAGACTAGCATAGTATTAGTTATATTATTTGTAAAGGTCTAAGGACCAAAACCGTATCTATTGTAATTATATATACATGATTAATGAGAAGGGGAAAACCGGAGAATTCAGATTCTATCATGGTATCATTCGTCCAGGAAGCCCATTTTCTACCCTAAAGCTGCCGCCACCTTCCCCCCCCTAACCTACGGCCGTCGCTTCTCTCCTTGTTTTTCCGGCAGCCCTTCTCCCCTCCGACGGTAATACACACCTTCTTCTTCATCCCCTTCTCCTACAATGACAGTCCCTGCTACAAACAACCCTCCTCACCCCGCAACCCTAGTTACTAATATCAAGAATGAAATCCCTCTCACCTTGGGTTCCGATCAGGGAAACTACACCTTGGGTTCCGATCAGGGAAACTACACCTCTTGGGTCGAGTTATTTAAACTCCAATGCACTGCGTGCAACGTCCTGGATCACATCCTTCCGTCTGCTACTTCTTCCTCTACACAAGACAACCACTGGAAACGCATTGATGCAATTGTCCTTAAATGGATCTACGGTACGATCACTAATGATTTGTTGGTGACGATTCTCAAACCAAACGCTAGTGCCGCCTCTGCGTGGCAAGCACTTGCTACCCTACATGTTGATAGCAAGCCTACCCGTGCCATCTACCTACAAAACAAGTTCACCAACACGAAACTTGAACAATTTCCGGATGTCTCATCCTATTGTCAAGAACTCAAAACCCTGGCTGACCAGTTAGCAAACGTTGATGCACCTGTTACAGATCAACAGCTTGTACTTAGACTTACTGCAGGTTTGAATATAGAGTATGATAACATGGCAACTACTCTTCAAAATCTTGAGACGTTTCCTGATTTTAATGTTGCTCGTTCAAAGTTGATCATCGAAGAGACACGAAAGGCTAGTCAATCTTCAGGTACCGGGGCTGCTCTCACTGTAACCACATCCTCCACACCCGCAACTCAACCCGAGAACCCACATCCCCCCCTCTTGGTCGCGACATGCCTTCTTCTTCTCGTGGCCGCGGCTATGAGTCCAATGCCACTCGTGGTCGTGGTCGTGGGTATCGTGGGCGTGGTCGTGGGTATCGTGGGCGTGGTCGTGGTCGTTCTCGAGGGCGTGGTTCCTATGGCCTGATTGGAGCTCCCGTTTATAGTCCTCAACCACCTGCATGGACACCATCTCCTTGGGGCTATTCTCCACACACCTGGGCCCCGCCACCTTGCCCACATCCTTCCCAACCCTATGCCGCCCCTAGGCCGCCATCACGCAGTCCCGGGATACTTGGCCCGGCTCCTTCTCAGGCATATGCTGCTTCTGACTACTCCTACATGCCCACCAATGTTGAACAAGCCATGCACACGATGAGCCTGAACCCTCCTGACCAGCAGTGGTATTTTGACACAGGTGCTACAAATCACATGTCCAACTCGACAGGTAACCTATCTTATTATGTCAATAATCGCAGGTTGAACTCAATAGTTGTTGGCAATGGTTCACATATTCCGACTATTGGCATTGGACAAACAACTCTTAAACCACCCTATCCTAGCTTTAAATTAAATAACATTCTTGTCGCCCCTAACATTATTAAAAACCTTATTCCTGTTCGTTGTTTTACTACTGATAACATAGTATATATTGAATTTGACCCTTTTGGCTTTCTTGTGAAGGATTTCCAGACACGGATTCCTATTCTCAGGTGTGACAGTCCTGGGGATCTCTACCCGCTTTCTTCGCCTTCCACCAGTCTCACCTCACCATCTACCTTTGCTGCTTTGACTCAGGATCTTTGGCACTACCGTCTTGGTCACCCAGGATCCGCGTTATTACGTGTTTTGCATAAAAACAATTCTATTTCTATTTCTAATTTGTCTTCTAAACATTTGTGCCAGTCATGTGTTTTTGGCAAACATATTAAACTGTCGTTTCTTGATTCTATGTCATCTACTTCTTTACCTTTTGATATTTTGCATAGCGATTTGTGGACCTCGCCGGTAGCTAGTACCGTGGGTTATAGATATTACATGGTTTTGCTTGATGATTACACCAACTTCGTGTGGACTTACCCGTTAAATAATAAATCTCAAGTTTTCTCAATTTTCATTAGCTTTCATAAACTAATTCAAACTCAATTTAACAGTTCAATCAAAACTTTTCAATGTGACAATGACACAGAATATAATAACCATCAGTTTCACAATTTTTGCAATCAAAATGGTATGCAATTTCGGTTTAGTTGTCCTTATACATCTTCTTAAAACGGCAAAGCCGAGCGTAAAATTCGATCTCTTAACAACATCATTCGAACCCTCTTAACTCACGCCTCTCCCCCCCCCCACTTTCTGGCACCATGCTCTTCAAATGTCCACCTATATCCTTAACATTTTACCTTCCAAAACCAAAAATAACAACACTCCCACTCTCCTTCTCTATCACAAACTTCCAACTTACTCTCACCTTCGTACCTTCGGTTGTCTATGTTACCCGCTTCTTCCATCTACCTCTATACACAAACTTCAAAACCGTTCTTCCCCATGTGTTTTTCTGGGCTACCCCTCCAATCACAGGGGTACAAATGCTATGATCTTGCTTCAAAAAGCTTATCATCTCTCGTCATGTTTTGTTTGACGAGCACACCTTTCCGTTTGCATCATCCTCTCCCGCTCCCAATTCTCGATACGACTTTCTCCACACTTCCGCCGATCTTCATCCGGCTATTCACCACTCTCTCCTTTCACCTTCTACCAATAAATCTTCTTCATCTACTCGGTACGGTCAACACTATCAACGAACTCGTACTCGTAACCCACCACCCCCCCCCCCCGCCGCCGCTCAACCACAACCTTCGGCCGCCACTTCGACCGGATCACCCGCCGCCGACACAGCTCCTACTTCTCCCATTCCCTCGGCTACGGCACCCTCCCCCACCTCCCTGACCGCACCGGTCGCTCCCTCTATTCCATCCCCACCGCCCTCGCCCTCTCACCCCATGCTCACCAGGAGCATGACGGGCAATTCTAAACCCAAAACTCCCTTCAATCTTCATGCTACCAAATCCTCTATCATTCCATTACCCCATTCCCCGTCCGATGCCATTACCAGTCCAGTATGGAAACGTGCCATGACTGACGAGTTTACTGCTCTTATCGATAATAATACATGGGAGTTAGTACCTCGTCATCCGGGTATGAATATTATTCATTGCATGTGGATTTTTAAACATAAATTTAATTCGGATGGGTCTCTGGAGCACTATAAAGTGCGATTGGTTGGTGATGGTCGGTCACAACATGTTGGTATCGATTGTGATGAGACGTTCAGTCCGGTTGTTAAACCGGCTACTATCAGAACTGTTTTGTCTATTGCTTTATCTAACAGGTGGGATATCAATCAGCTCGATGTGAAGAATGCTTTTCTACATGGTCATTTGTCGGAAACAGTGTTTATGCACCAACCACCATGTTTTCGAAATGCAACGTATCCGAATCACGTTTGTCGACTTAAGAGGTTGCTATACGGTTTGAAACAGGCACCCCGCACTTGGTACCAACGGTTTACAGACTTTGTTTTGTCACTGGGTTTCTGTCAGAGTGCATGTGATCATTCTCTGTTCATTTATCGCCATGGCTCTGACACCGCCTACATTCTGCTGTATGTTGATGACATTATTATGACATGTTCTTCCCGCGCACTTAAAACTACTATCTTTTCTCAGTTATCCCGCGAGTTTGCCATGAAAGATTTGGGGTCTCTGTCTTATTTTTTGGGTAGTTCTGTGACTCGTTCTGCCTCAGGTATGTTTCTTTCTCAGCATCGATATGCATAGGAAATCATTGCTCGCGCCCAGATGACAGGGTGTAATCCAGTTCAAACGCCAGTTGACACTGCCGGCAAACTTAGTTCCACATCTGGTGACCTTCTGGCTGACCCAACTAACTATCGCAGTCTTGTTGGTGCTCTACAGTATCTCACCTTTACCCGTCCTGACATCTCTTATGCGGTTCAGCAGATATGTATACATATGCATACTCCACGTACAGGTCACTTGCATGCGCTGATACGCATTATTCGGTACATAAAAGGTACCGTTAACATGGGCATTCTTCTTCGACCGTCTTCAGTCTCCACCATGGTTTCCTACACAGATGCTGAGTGGCAGGTTGTCCGGATACTCGTCGTTCTACATCAGGATATTGTATTTTCTTGGGAGACAACTTACTCTCTTGGTCTTCCAAGCGACAGACCACCGTTTCTCGGTCCAGTGCAGAGGCAGAATACCGGGGCATAACTAATACTGTTGCTGAAATATGTTGGCTTCGCAACTTACTTCTTGAGTTGGGCACTCCCCCACGCCGCACGTCCATCGTTTACACTGATAATGTGAGTGCCATCTATATGTTGGGAAATCCAGTTAATCACCAACGCATGGAGCACATTGAAGTTGACATTCATTTTGTCCGCGAGAAGGTCCAGCGAGGTCAGATTCGTGTTCTTCATGTTCCATCACGTCACAATTTCTCGGATATTTTCACCAAGGGCTTACCTTGCGTGCTTTTCTATGATTTTCGAGACAGTCTAAGCATCCGGAATCATCCTCCTTAGACTGAAGGGGTATATTAGACTAGCATAGTATTAGTTATATTATTTGTAAAGGTCTAAGGACCAAAATCGTATCTATTGTAATTATATATACATGATTAATGAGAAGGGGAAAACTGGAGAATTCAGATTCTATCAGTTACACAAACTCAAGTAATGGTTACAACTCAAGTAATGAGGTTTGTAGATTTACACCCCAAGTTTGCTGGTTGATATTGTAAGACATCCAAAAGCTAATAATAATCTCATATTCATGGTTATAATGTGTTAGAATCCATTTATCTTCATTATATAGACTAATCAGATGTTTTGCCATATGTATTTTCGTTAGGTTTTGGTCAACTTTGACACAGGGTGGAATTTTGTGTTAAACTATCATTAATTTATGGAACTGACTTATTGAGCCGTGATCTAACCTTATTGTTGTGGCATAGTATGAATCCAATTCTTGTAAATTTGTTGTTATTCACTCGATAGGCGATGACGATATAAAAAAATGAGGTTTGCTATGGCACAATAGTTATTATTTTTGAGCCTTTTTGCGATTTATAAATTCCTGGGAGTTTTGTTAATAAAAAATGTCTATAATGGTAAGAACATGACGATTAGACAATATGCTCGGTTTAACCTGTCAGTCGTGCGTGCAACGAGCGCCTATGGGCAACACTAGTAATAATAATAAGAGATCGAAGTCATCTATTCTTAAAAAAGGATATCAAAGTTATTTTTACATTGTATATAAACTATAAGGAAAATCTTTTTGTTTCTAACCCACAATCAATGATTTGATCTTCATCCTTTACTTTCAAAAACTTCACATACAAAACACATAAACCACTTTTCTTCAATCACACACTTATCTGTCCATGTTCAAACCCTTATTGGCAACATAATCCCTTAAAACATGTACAAATTAACCCTCTCATTGTGTCTACAAAACACATAAATTTCTTCAATCAACAGAAATTAACACCGTACAATCACAAGTACTTTCATGGAGTCACCAATGAAGGGTAGCACCGTAAAGAAAAACTTTCTAACCAGAACATGGGATCGGTACCGACCAGTCCCTAGCCCGGGAAAGAAAAAGGTAGCACCCGAAGGGTTTTTTCCGGTGTACGTGGGACCCGAGAAGAAGTGGTTCGCGGTCAAGACGAAGTATGCTAATCACCCTTTGTTTCAGATGCTTTTGCAAGATAGTGAAGTCGAATACGGGTATAGTACACCTGGCCCGATAGTGCTTCCGTGTGAAGTGGATCTTTTTTACAGGGTGGTGGCGGAGATGGAAGCGAAGGAACCTGGGCCCAATGGGCTTGGGTTTGGATATGGATACGGGTTGTGTAGCCCGTTTAGTCCTCGTAGGCGGTTGATGACCGCCGGCAGAGGGTATGGTGGTTATGGAGTTCTTACACCATCAAGGTTGGTTAAGATGAATTAGATGTGTACATCAGTACATGTATGGGATCCACATTATTTAATTTTGTGTATAATATGGATTTATATAGTAATTTTGTAAGATTATCATCTATTTATATTATTTTTCTACTTTAAATGATGATATAAATAGTGCTACGTTAATTTAATTAGTGTTTATATTTTGTGTAAGACATTTGAAATTGTGGGTATTATTTCTTCATATAAATTATATTATTTACTATATTTTCCTGTAAGACCAGGATTTGCACATTAGCCATAGTTCATTTGTCACATATTATACTTTGTATTGTATATCCAAATTATTACTACGTATAAATAAAGACTTGTAGGATAGGATTAATGGTAGAGGAGTTTTATAATGGTCATTAGTTGTATATCTTTGTGTCTTAACGGATAAGAAGAAGATATTTAAAATTAATGATGAAATAACATGAAGAGTAAATTACACGCACGGTCCCTAATTTTAGGTAAATTATGGATATAAGTAAAAATAATATCTTATAAAATTATATTAAAAGTGTGTAGAAATAATAAATGTTTAGCTTTATTACACCCAAGTCAAAGTCGTTTATACTAAATTATTATAACATAATATTATATTATGTAAACGTTTCTCTAGTTCCTTGCTAGTTTAATAAAATGTCTTTTGCCGTTCAAAAACTAAATATTTTAACAAGAACAGAATTAAAGAAGTTAGGCTGATTACAAGAGCTAGTAAAAACTAAACAAAATATGAAAATGATCTTGTCCCAGAAAATCTTAAAATCTATATGGGCCAATGACCACTAAATGCAGCAAAGAGTCCCAAACAAATACTTTGCACTACTATTGAAGTTATTGCATGGAGTTTTATGACTTTTATCTATTTATAAAGTATTTTTCGTTTCCAATTTTATTTCACCAAGAAGGTGTTCATCATTCGAATAACTTTTCGATTAGTCGAACTGGTTTTACAAATAAATCGGATTATTTGAGTTTATTTTTTTTCAACCGAGCCGGTTCAAATAAACCATATTAGAATGTTTTTTACTTTTTGTATATATGAATTGATATAATTATTACTTTTGGGCCTTTTGGGTTTGTGCTTTGTGTATGCGGACTAATGATATATGGGTGTTTTAGGCTAAAATTAGTGACATATCTAGAACTCCATAAGGGTGTGTGTCGTCATACTAAAAATAAAAATTCTAAAACTCTATATTCTAACCTAACTCGTATTTTATTATTTTGTCAAACAAATGAACCCTAAAAGTTTGCCTTCTTAATCCTATCAATAATAGCTATTATTATAGATTGGCAAAGTGAGACCACCACAAACTCACGAATCCAAGCATTGTCAGTGTTGAGTGTCGTTCCTGGAAGTCACCCTACCATGAAGTGACGAAAACTTACTGCTATTCTAGATGATTTTGAAGAAACGTAATTCTCCACACTTGTTACAAAATGACACATAAATCAGTACCAAACGAAATCAAAATAAATTACAACTACATAAAATACCATATATATATTCGGTCATTGTCTGAGTCCCAATATGTTATAACTACACTACTAGCCAAGAGATTAGACGCTACACTCTTCCTAGGAACTAGCATCGTCATCGTTGTCACTAGTGACTTCTATGACCTCACTTGTGACAAGACAATAAGTTTGATATCCTCATTCACTGTTGCATATGTAAATTGATTCGAAACAAATGTTTCCATCAACATTATCATCATTGACAACTCGATTAACACATTATTCTTGCTCTTATATACATCTTTGCATTGTAGTGACCCATTAATGTTTCAAATCTCTATCTCTGAAAGATATGGTGTGTAATACAATTCACTAATGGGCCTTAATGTGCATTATCATGGGCGAATGGGTTGTTATATATTTAGATTTATTGTGAATACGATTAACAAGTTCTATGCTCCATACACACGCTATTATGTTTTGTTTCACTTTTACTTGGTATTCAGAAAAATGATTAGGTTTTATTTATCTATTAGAAGTTAATAAATTTGAGAATGGCAATTGGAACATTATGTTTATGTTTAAGTAATTATACATATACATATACATATAAATACATACATACATACATACGTACATACACAAATACGTACATACACACATACGTACATACACATACGTACATACACACATACGTACATACACACATACGTACATACACACATACGTACATACACACATACGTACATACACACATACGTACATACACACATACGTACATACACACATACGTACATACACACATACGTACATACACACATACGTACATACACACATACGTACATACACACATACGTACATACACACATACGTACATACACACATACGTACATACACACATACGTACATACACACATACGTACATACACACATACGTACATACACACATACGTAGATACACACATACGTACATACACACATACGTACATACACACATACGTACATACACACATACGTACATACACACATACGTACATACACACATACGTACATACACACATACGTACATACACACATACGTACATACACACATACGTACATACACACATACGTACATACACACATACGTACATACACACATACGTACATACACACATACGTACATACATACATACATACATATATATATACACACACACATATATATAGGGGTGATCAAATGAAAACCATATTTATAATTAAAAACCGTGAAAACCACCACTACCCAATCACATAATTTATAATTAATTCAACTTTTTAATTGTTTAAATTATATTTAAGTGAACTTCAAAAGGTCATTATATATATTTTTTATATAAACTCCAAGGAACATCGATGATAAAGAAACGATTTACATATACGTAACTTGTAGGAGCTATATGTACGTAACTCTTAGTTGTATATTTGATAACACGTATTTATATATACGTATTTATATACAGGGTTTGTTTGTGGGATATACTGGGTTGTTTGTTTGTTTACGTATTTATATATACATACATACACGTACATAACTCTTAATTGTATACTTTGTAACACGTACTTACATATATGTAACCCCTATTTTTTATGGTTTTTATTTATAATATGGTTTTCAAGGTATCCCTCCCCTATATATACATAAAGAGTTAGTGTGGTACTCGCTTTTGTTTGTTTTATTTGCAGTCCAAAATCTAAAGACTAATTTATATTGTTTTTAGCAATGCATCATCTCTTGCATTCTCTCAAGTACATGTAAAATTAAACTATCCAATCTCACCTTCCATTATGTTTATATTTTTAACCCCTACCAGATTCTCCTTCAAGCCTTCTTTGTGTATTGATTCTAGCAATGAAATCATCAAACTTTTTGTTCCACTCTTCGGCAGGCAAACTCACATCTCCACCGCCTCCTGCATAATTATGTTTTTCTTCCTCAACCTCTTGTTCCGAACAACTCCCCTCTTCCTCATCGTCGCCACATGATCCCACCATGTGGTCAACACGCGACTCACAAGTTTCCTCATTATCATACATTTTAAAAACCTCATCTTGATCGTTCTCTTCATGAGTTTCTAGTTCATTTACCACCTGAGCATTCTCACCATTCAATTTATTTGATGGGGAGATGGCTTGACTTTGATCTAGGCGTGTGCATTCATACTTATCATGATAAACATCATTGTAAGCCTTGGACATAGAGGCAAAAAACTTTGATTCTCCCAATAGGAAGATTATAATGAGGTTGCCCACGATGAACAACACCTTACTAGTGAAGAAAAACGAAGTAATCTTAGGGAGAGAAAAGAAGAAAAATACATTGAAAGTGGCGCAAAACGGAGGATACCATAAGGGGCTAGAACAAAACGAGGTACATGCTAACGTGGTCAAAGAATACAAAATAACATCGTTTAACAATTGTTGCGTCTTATGCTTCTTGATTCCTCGAGTCTTGTAAGCATGTATCCTCAAAGGATCCATTCTTCACGTGTTTTACAAAAACGAAAAAATCTTTCAAAAGAAAGATTTGAAAAAGGTTGTACTTATGGTTACACTAGTTCAATACTTCATATGGTTGAACATAGAG
>JABSNV010001227.1:0-35000 GCA_024085815.1 Flaveria linearis | reverse complement strand
GAGCAGCTCGTAGAAACAGAGTTTTACATCGACAAAACAGAATCAGTGGTTCACCAATAGCACCTACATCACCCGTTACACCACGAAACACAATGGACCCGCTTTCACCACCTCCTACTACGGGTTAAACGACACCATCCGAGCCTTTACCAAACCCTACATTACCACCGGAGACTAAACCAACCCATACCCCATTACCTACAAGTACCCAAACCGAACATTCCTTTAGCTTTGACCCATCAGCACCAATTCCACCCTTTTCATATTTCTTCCCAACAACCGGTCAATCATCATCGTCTAGACCAGTACCACAATCACAACCATATCAATCCAACCCATCCATATTTCATACTCCCTCTACCTCTCAAATGCAACCGGATACACAAGACCAACAACCTCAAGTTGTACAAACATCGGGAGTAGGACGAGCTGGTGTTGATGGTGGTTATGGTGATGAATTTAGGAGATATGATGAAGAAGGGTACGCGTACGAAGGAGATGCTGATCAAGGAAATTATGTTTATAGTCAAGGACAAGCTATGCAAGGATATGGGAGACTACAACCACAAGTTGTGCAGTAACAAGTTATACCACAACAAATGCAACCCCAAGTGAGGCCACATAGGCCACAGTTTCAAGAGCAGATTCTTCCACAACATGGGGGAGCAAACTTTCAACCACCATTTCAGCAATTCATGCCTCCAGGACCACAAGTTCAAAGACCAATGGGTCCTCAGCGACCAAGAGTTAGATTGGGTGTTCCACGAAGGCATAATTGGGATGCTGCTAGGGGTATTGAGGCACACTTTCGTCCAATCATTACAAATAATCCATCACCAGTGGTCATTCCTCAAAACAATCAAGGGAGAACGTTTGAAGTCCGAACAAATTCACTTCAAAGTTTGCCAAAGTACAAAGGGTTAGCAACGGAAGAACCCTATTTTCATTTGGAAGCTTATGATTCAATTTGTAACACAATTGGTGGTCAAGGATTTTCTGCGGATGATGTCAAGTTGGTATTGTTTCAGTTTTCATTGGAGGATAAGGCAAAGAGGTGGTTCTACACTTTGCCATCCGCTTCAATTTATACATGGGCTGAAATGCAACAAAGGTTTTTGGAAGAGTTTTTCACAGCTCAAAAGACTAATGATGCTAGGAGAAGCTTGAGAAGTTTCCAACAGCAACAAGGTGAAATGTTCCATGAGGCGTTTGAGCGGTTTAACATGATGATCAAGAATTGTCCTCATCATGGAATTGAGTTATGGGAGTTGTTGAATGCCTTTCACGAGGGGCTTCATTCTGAAGATGCTCGAGATTTAATGTCTATCACAAATGGTACATTTGGTACTAACTACGAGCAAGACGATTGGGCATTTTTGGAACAAATGGCGGTTACATCGAAGAGGAAGGCTCAATCATCAAGACGAGCACGACCGGTCATTACACGAGCTCCAGTTCATGCGGCGGATGATGGTAATGTACAAGCTACAAATCAAGTTTATAATGTTTGTACAAATTGCAATGAGTTGGGGCATGCTGTGGATTCTTGCACGGTAACTTTTGAACAAGTGGAGGAAGTGAATGCTATTCAAGGTCAAGGGTTTGGTGGAAGAAACTACAACATGAATTCAAACACTTATCATTCGGGTTTGAGGAATCATCCGAACTTTAGTTATGGGAATCCGGCCAATCAATCTAATCCAAATTTCCAAGGAAAGCCTCAAGGTAATTTTGTTCCTCGTCAACAATACCAAAATTATCAAGGAAATTTCAAAGGGGGGAACAATCAAGGATATCAAAAGCCTTTTCAACCATCGGGAAATAACCAAGGAAATGAGACAAATCAATCTTCATCAAGTGGTGGCAATGAAGTGATCGAGATGCTAAAGTCCATGCAACAGGAGATGCAAAAGAGGAATCAATTGGATGATGCTAGAGCTCAGAAAGATGAAATTCGAGACAAGGCCATTCAATCGTTAACTAATCAAATGGGTCAACTTGCAACGGATGTGGCAAATCTCAAGAAAAACAAAGGTCAACTTCCTAGTGACACAAAGGTAAATCCCTCTCACAGTTCTTCTCGTAATGTTCTGGTCCCATTGCCGGGAAAGAATATAAAACACCACCTTCTCCGGTTTTAATTGATGGGGTGGTTGAGGATATTACCGGGTTAGAAAGTGATGAGGAAGACCAAAGTCTTCAAGAAAATGTTTTGAACAAAAATGCAAATAAGAAAGTTGTTAAAAAACCGGTTTTCAAGGAAAATGTGATTCAAAATGATAAAGAGGTGGACCAAAGCCAAGTACCATTTCCGTCGGCTTTGGTTGACCCGGGTAAAAAGAGTGTGATCTCACATTCATCATTGGAAAAAGATGACATAATGGAAGTTTTCAAACAAGTCAAAGTTAACATTCCATTAATTGAGGCAATTCAGAAAATTCCAGCTTATGCAAAGTTTTTAAAAGAGTTGTGTACAGTTAAAAGAAAGAAAAGAGTGCCTAAACGAGTTAAACTAACTACAAGGGTGAGTGCAATTGTGGAGGGAACCATCCCACTCAAGCTCCGAGATCCGGGAGCACCATTGATAGATATCCAAGTGAGTGATTTCAAAATGTCTAAGGCGTTATTGGATCTTGGAGCCGGGGTGAGTATCCTCCGGGAAGTTTATATGACCAATACGATTTTGGTCCATTGAAACGGGTGGAGACAACGGTGGTGTTAGCCGATTTGTCTCATAAACTTCCTAGGGGGATTGTGCGGGATGTGATTGTGCAGGTAAAGGAGTTTTATTATCCCGTTGACTTTTTGGTTTTGGATTATGCTTCGGTTGATTCAAACCACAGCCTAAATGTTATTTTGGGACGACCATTTCTGAACACGGCTCATGCACGGATTGATTGCAGGAATGGTACAGTACAAATGGCATTTGGTAAACGCCAAATGAGTTTAAATGTGTTTGCTAACAAATCTTATTTTGATGATGATGATGAGTGTTTTATGGCAGATGAATTTGATGAGTATGACCCTCATGAGTATGAGGAAGATTCGGTAGAGGATTGTTTGTGTGATTTTTCTGAACAGGTACAGGTTTGTGCATTGAGGATGGAGGAGCAAAAACAAGATGTGTTGGCTGTACAGGAAGGGAGGCCACCATGGACTCACCAAATTGAAAGTTTACCGGCTGAAATTAATTCCAATACAAAGTCATCTTTGGAATGTCCACCCAAGATTGAGTTGAAGATTCTACCGGATCACTTGAAGTATGTGTTTTTGGGAGAAGAGGAAACATTGCCGGTCATCATAGCATCCAACTTGGAAGAAGCTCAAGAACACAAACTTCTAAAGGTGTTAAAAACAAACAAGGCAGCAATTGGGTGGACAATAGCCGATTTGAAAGGTATTAGTCCTTCTGTAGTGATGCACAAAATCATTACTGTTGAGGACGCAAAACCAACTCGTGAGACTCAAAGGAGGTTAAATCCCAACATGAGAGAAGTGGTAAAAAAGGAGGTCATCAAGTGGTTGGATGCGGGGATCATCTATCCCATTTCGGATAGTGCGTGGGTAAGTCCTACACAAGTGGTACCGAAAAAAGCCGGCATTCAGGTGATTAAAGATGAAAATGGTGAGCAAATCGCCACCCGACCGGTAACCGGGTGGCGAGTATGTATTGATTATAGAAAATTGAATTCGGCCACTTCAAAAGACCATTTCCCGTTACCCTTTATTGACCAAATCATTGAAAAACTTGCGGGTCAAAAATTTTATTGTTTTTTGGATGGGTATTCGGGGTACAACCAAGTGGCCATTCATCCGGATGACCAACACAAGACCACCTTTACATGTCCATATGGCACTTTTGCCTTTAGAAGGATGCCATTTGGATTGTGTAACGCTCCGGCCACGTTTCAACGTTGTATGATGAGCATATTTTCGGATATGGTTGGGGACACACTTGAGGTATTCATGGATGACTTTTCTGTTTTGGGCAAACTTTTGACACGTGTCTTAATGAATTAGAAAAGGTTTTAAAAAGATGTGTTGAAACGAATTTGGTCTTAAGTTGGGAGAAAAGTCATTTTATGGTACAAGAGGGAATTGTTTTGGGACATGTTGTGTCCAACCGGGGAATGGAGGTGGACAAAGCAAAAATAAAAGTCATTTCATCTTTGCCACCTCCAACAAATGTTAAAGGGGTTAGATCATTCTTGGGACATGCGGGATTCTACCGGAGATTCATAAAAGGTTTTAGTGTTATCACAAAACCTTTGTGTAATCTCTTGTTGAAAGATGTCCCTTTTGAGTTTACTAATGAATGTTTGCAAGCTTTTAATGTTTTGAAGGAACAATTAGTGCAAGCTCCTATTTTGCAACCACCGGATTGGTCAAAGCCATTCGAGATCATGTGTGATGCAAGTGACACTACAATTGGTGCAGTTTTGGGTCAACGAGTGGATAAGAAGCCGGTGGTAATTTATTACGCCAGTAAAACTTTATCTGAAGCGCAACTGAATTACACTACGACCGAGAAAGAATTGCTTGCGGTAGTGTATGCTTTGGATAAATTTCGATCTTACATTTGTGGGAGCAAAGTGGTTGTGTACTCCGATCATAGTGCAGTTCGTCATTTGATGGCTAAGAAGGATGCAAAGCCACGATTGATAAGATGGATTTTGTTATTACAAGAATTTGATCTAGAAATCCGTGATAAGAAAGGTTGTGAAAATGTTGTTGCAGATCATTTATCTCGGATTCCATTGGATGGAGTTGAAGATTCAAGTGAGATCAATGAGCAATTTCCGGATGAATACGTGTTAGCCATTCTTAATACACCTTGGTATGCCCACTTCGTTAATTATTTGGCCAAGGGTGTGATGCCACAACATTGGGTGAAGAGAAGGAGACAACAATTTTTGGCACAAGTGAAGCAATACATATGGGATGAACCCGACTTGTTTAAAATTGGTGCGGATCAAATCTTGAGGAGATGTGTTCCCGAGTCGGAAGTTAAAGAGATTTTGGCACATGCACATTCATCCGCGTGTGGGGGTCATTTTAGTGGTCAAAAGACCGGTTACAAGGTTCTCACTTGTGGGTTTTATTGGCCTACAATTTTCAAGGATGCAAGAGATTATGCAAAGAATTATTTGAATTGTCAAAAGATGGGCAGCATATCAAAACGAGATGAGATGCCAATGCAACCGATCCTTGTGGTTGATATCTTCGATGTTTGGGGCATCGACTTTATGGGCCCTTTCCCAAACTCAGGTGGTTACTTATATATTCTTGTTGCAGTGGATTATGTCTCGAAGTGGGTTGAAGCAATTGCAACACAAACCAATGATCATGCGGTGGTATGTAAGTTTGTGCAATCTAACATCTTTTCAAGGTTTGGGGTGCCTCGGGTAATTATAAGCGATGGTGGATTGCATTTCAAGAATTTCAACTTTGGGAAGTTGTTGAAAAGGTTCAATGTGAACCATAGAATTGCAACTCCATATCATCCACAAACTAGTGGTCAAGTAGAGGTGTCAAATCGTCAAATTAAAGAAATCTTGATGAAAACTGTTCGAGTTGATAGGAAAGATTGGTCAGTGAAGTTGGACGACGCACTATGGGCATACCGAACAGCGTATAAAACACCAATTGGAACAACTCCGTATCGGTTGGTGTATGGGAAAGGTTGCCATTTACCAATGGAGTTAGCTCATAGAGCTTGGTGGGCAGTCAAGAATGTCAAAATGGAGTACAATGAAGCTGGCGAGTTAAGAAAGTTGAAGTTATGTGAGTTGGAAGAAATTCGAGATGAGGCATATGAATGCGCATCCGCTTACAAGGATAAGCTTAAACGAGTTCATGATGCAAAGTTACGGAAGAGAGTTTTTGCAGAAGGGCAAAAGGTGTGGTTATATAACTCCAAGCTCAAGTTTTTTCCCGGGAAGTTAAAGAGCAAATGGATGGGACCGTATGTGATCACAAGAGTGGGTCAATTTGGTGAAGTAGAGATTGAAGACCCAAAGGATCATGTGAAACAAGTGGTAAACGGTCACCGCCTCAAACCATACTTAGATGGGAATGACTTGAAAACGCTTGAAGTGGACAAGGAGAGCTACATCCTCCATCCACTGGAGGACGGTAATGTTTAAGAGGCCCAGGTTTACGGTAGTGTAAATATTTAGTTTTGTTTTATTGTGTTTTGTTTTGTTTGTTTGTTTGCAAATTCGGTGTTTTCGTTCGGGTAACATATAGTTTTAGGATCATGTTGGGGACAACATGAGATTTTTGAGGGGGTAGGAGGTAATTTCTATCTCATCAAAACGTCTCATCAAAAATTCAACGTTTAATTTAATATTTTACTAATGTTTTACCATGTCGAATTAAAATTTTTCCAAAGAGCATTTAAAAAAAATTGAAAATTTGAAAACCCACCCACCGTATCTTACGGTGGGTACCGTAATGTACGGTGGGGGGTAGGGTTTTTGTGGCATATACGGTAGAACCTTACTGCCTTACGGTGGGTTTGTGATGTTGTCTCCACCGTACCTTACGGTGGCTACCGTAAGGTACGGTGGACCTGGAATGCACGCGCTTCAGCATTTTAAAAAAAAAAAATTTTTTGCTTTGACTTTTTCAAAACCCAAGGTTCTTCCATTTCCATCTCCATTCTTCTTCTCCATAACACCCACAACATTCACAACCTTCAATCTTCCATATCTCATTCAATTTTTAACCAAATCACGTGATTCTTGAGTCTATCTTGACTAGAATTTCACGTAGATTCTGATTTTGAGAAAATAATTGCTTAAAAACGAAGTTTGCTGGTCCGAATAGCAAGCCCTAGGTCCGAAATTTTGAGGGTTTTCAAGCTTTGGTATTTCTTGGAATCTAACATCATCAATCGAAGGTATGTTACATTGTTTTGTTGTTTTTGATGGTGCATTGTGAAGATTAAGGTGATACTTTGTTGTTCCCATTGGTTCATACACATTTGCTTGTTTTTGGGTTGTATTTGGAATGACATGGTTGTTTGATCATTGTTATGGACTATTTGGTTTTATTTATGATGAAATGACCATTTGCTTGTTATGATAGATGCAAATTGATGACAAAATTGGGAACTTGGTAACCTTTACATTATAGAGGCATCATGCCCAATTTTTGTTAGAATCAAGTATGAAAATTCATTGTTCACTAACATTTACAACCATAGTAACAAGCAAGTGTGGGGATTTATTAACAAGTGGGATTGATTTGTGTTTATGTTTTAGTTGTGCTGTTTGTCATGTGTGTAGGAAAATGGTGAGAACTAGTGTACCCTTGGGAGCTAGTTCATCTTCAAGAGATAAAGGCAAGCAACCGGAAACGAGTTCAAAAAGAAGAAAGTATGTTGGAAGAGACGACGACACTGAGGAGGATGAGGATATGGTGGAACTGAACATGGCTAACAAACCAAAATGGGAAGCTGGTCCATTGGATGAGATCCCGATTGAGTGGCAAGCAATATTGTTCCATGATCAGATGAGAGGGTTACAAAATAGAGCGGGTGCATTCATTTGTGAAAGAGAGGTTAAGGAGAGTGAGTTCGGTCCTTTCAATGTGTTTGCTAGATTTCGAGCATTAGGATGGGAAGCAGCACTTAAGTGTCATGACAAAGATAACAAAAATTTGTTCATGGAGGAAATTGAAGAATGGATGGCGACTTTACAATGTAATCGATATGATAAACCATCTCAAATGAAGCTAACCGGTGAAGTGAATGGGGTCAAGGTGGAAATGTCCTTTGAGACTTTAAGAAAGTTAGCTAAGTATGACAGTTTGCCATCCCGTGATTATATGATTCCAAGTTTGGATGATCTGTTGATAAAGCCGGATAAACATCCGAGATGGAATGATATGTTGGAAGCTTTGTTTTTACCGGGTACCTATCATGGAACTTTGCTCAGAAGAAATTTAAAGATAGAAGCAAAATTGCTTCTAGCCATTTGTATTGTAAATGTTATACCAAGAAGGGCTGACAAGCAAGAAGTAAGATACCCGGAGATACCCATTCTTTATTCACTGCTCCATGGGTCCCCACGTTTCCCAATTAGATATCTGATAATGAACCACTTATGGATGTGTCGAAATAAGGTGGGAAGGCGCATTATTCCGTATTGCAGAATCATCACAGGACTATTGAAGCAACAGAAAGCCATCACGTCAGAAGATAAAGGTAAGCCAAAGAAGCATAAGCCATTTGAATTGACAAAGATGGGTATGGGATGGACGTATAGTCAGTCAGAAAGGTATCATAAGCTGAAGTTAGAAGGCCAAAGATGGAGGGTTTTAAAAGCTGATGCAAGGATGCTTATGCCGGGTGAGCAAGATGACCCGAAAAGTGAAGATGAACAACCTAGCGGGGATGAAGATTATGAAGAGGATCCTAGAGGAGGAGATGCCGATATGGGTCAAGGGAGTTCGAGTCGGGCATATGGTGGTGATTTCTTTGACTATACGGAGCGGTCATTTGAGGAGAATTGGGCATACGAGGGTACAATGCAACAGGTTATTGAGAATCAACGTCCTCCGGCTTCAATTTTTGACACCTGGTCAGGATCGGAGCGCACTACTTTTGATCACCAAACCATGATGAGTGCGAGCATGGAAAGAGCTTTGAAGCAAAACTTTGACCGTCAGGAAGCATGGAATCGCGCACATGCTTATTCCTTTGAGGTGGAGGTAAATAATCGCTATGCAGATGATCAAGCCAGAAGGATGCATGCGGACTGGCATGCAGGGCGGCCTGTGGTTGTGGATCCACCTCCGGTGGATTATGTGTCTCTACCACCTTACGATGGTAGTGCATCGTATCCAACCCCGCCGCTCCATCATTCTCAATGGACAGATCCTCGTCAACAACAAGGAGCATCGCAGCAAGAGGAAAGTGGTAGCGGTGCATTTGCTTTCGGAGAGTGGAATGATATGATGTCTTCTATCTTCGGACCTCCTCAGCCCGCTATTATTAGTCAGGTTGTGTTCTTTTCTGTACATTTTGTGAATATTTGTTGGTTTGTTATGTTTATGGATGGGTGGATGGTGGAGTTAAGTAATGTTGCTTTGTTTTGGACTATGCGAGAGTTGGTGGTGTGTTTCTTTAAAATAAAAAATATATATATATATATAAAATGAAAAATATCAAAAAGAAATTTATGGTTTAAGTCTACGAACGTTTGGTTTGTTTAAGCGATCAAATCTTCCTAAAACCGTACATTGGGGTCAATGTACCTCAAGTGTGGGGATGGGGAGAAATTTTGAAGTTTTTTTTAAAAAAAAATTCAAGCAAAACATTGTGAGAATTTGAACACCTTGGATTAATTCCGAATGATGCATCGGCAACCTTAATCATTCTTATTCTTGGTGAGAGTTGAAGCCACACTTGTAGATAAATAACACATTTTTTTGAGAGTGGCAACAGGTGGGGGTGCATTAGAACTTGTGCTTGAATACGATTTGAGACTTTAGTTAGATGTGAATGTGAAAGGAATAAGGGCATTTAGGTAGCCTCGTCTTTGATGTGTGCGAGTGTGGGATTTGGGAGGTTGGACCTCATAAATTATATATATGAGCTTGGTTGCGAGAGGGGCGGGGGTTTGGACATTTAGTTGCCCAATGTTGTGCCTAAAAGCCCATCGTTTGTTACCCCTTAGCTAGTTACTTCAAAATTTACCCAACTTGACCTGGTCTTAAAGTGTTAGTAGTTGTTTAGTAGTTGTAATCATCTTCAATGCTATGTTGAATGTTTGCGTGAAGATTGCGTGTTTGTTTATTGTTATTAAAGAAAAAAATATATATATAAAAAAAATTTGAAAAAAAAGGGGAGAAAAGAAAGAGAAAAACCAAAAAAAAAAAAGAATTGAAGTTGAGTACCTTGTTCATAGTATTAGGTTTGGTAGTTAGTGGTTATGTTATTATGTAATAAAAGACCAGGTTAAGTTTTCGCTTCTTCATATATATTCCATTTCCTACCCATACACCTGGCCACGTTACAACCTTAAAGTCCCTTTGATATGCATTCATGTTTGGCAATTGTTAAAAGAAGGGTCGATTTAGGTACAAGCTTATAGTTGTGCAACCACCGTTTGCCTTTTGTGTGTCTAGCTCATGGACGCTAGTGCTTACTTGTCGCCGAGAGGAGGGACATAGCGAGGGGTGTGTCATTTTGGTTGTTACGAAAGGGTTAGTAAAAAGTATTACATGTTTATGCTTGGGTTACATTGATCGCTTGTTTGAAATTGATTAGATATGTTGCTTGGGACAAGCAACGGTTAAGTGTGGGGATGTGACGGGTGGTTCAAGGAACAACCCTTTTATGATATTAAAATGCATAACATTCTCTCATTTAATTGTGTAATTATCTTGAATTAGATAACTACAGTTGCTTATGTTTCAGGTATGTCGAGAGCTAAAGCGGAGAAAACGTTGCTAGCGTGGAACGGAGTGACGTGTGTGTAAAGAAGAAAAGAAGATAAGAATGTCCATGCCTCTACCGTACCTTACGGTGGCTACCGTAAGGTACGGTAGACCCCAAATCTTGAAGTTTTCCACCGTATAACAGAAGGTTTCCACCGTACATGTCTTGTGGCTACCGTAACTTACGGTGGCTACCGTAAGTTACGGTAGAAGTGACTTTTTGGCAAGTGGATTCTCATATTAAAATCACAAGTGGAGAGCTTTTGAGGAAAATATGGAGATGTGACGAATTTCTGGCATATTGTCTGGAACTTTTGGCTGTATTATTTGGTTTAAAAACATTGGAAAAGAAGGGATTTAGGTGGCTAATCTCTTTTGAACAACAATCATTCGGGTGATGAGAATTGGAGTTTCTTTGGCAAAGCTTTTGTTGATCTTCTTAGTTGTGTTGAAAAACAAGATATTATGGTACTTTGATCCTTGTTATTTTATTTTGATTGTTATGAATTGTCTTTTGAATCTTGTTCTCATGCATAAAACTATGAGTGACTAGTCTTCTTGTGTGTTTCCTTTGGTTTGAAGGATTTGTAACTTTGATCATGTTGGTGTTTTCTATTTATAGGATGATGAAATTGATCTTGTGATTGTTTTGTCATGATGATTGTGTATTATGTGTAATGGGTATTCATAAATTGCTTAACTTTAACCATACGTTCTTGATGCCATAGGCAAATCTTGATTTAGTGGAAAGGTTGGGTAATTTGATAGTGATACTGATTATCGAGAGATAACCTTGCTAATACAAGTACTTAGTCCTCTTTGATCACACATAAGCACACACTCATGAACCATGTCTATATGGTTCTTCCCAATTAACACCAATATCATCATTTGTTAAAATCCGGATACCAAAGGGAAACATATTTCTCATTACTGATTTATACAAATCGATTTACTTTTATTTCTTGCTTTAAGCCAATTCAACAAATCAACAGATTATTGAACCTTACTTATTTATCATTTTAGTTAAATTTAGGTAATTGCAATTTGATTGAGTTAACACATATTCCACAAACTCCATGTGTTCGATACCCACTTACTGCTAGCTAATTAGTAGTATTTGGTTTTAAATTTGATTGAGACTTCGACCTCACGTCATCATTCGACCCCAGGCTTTATGCCAATTAGAAATGAGGCTTCGTGCCCGGAATGGTGGTTTCGGACCATGGGCTGTATGCCAACAGGCTTTGTGCCTAGAATGGTGGCTTCGGGCTACGGGCTACGGGCTTCGTGCCAATTAGTAAAGGAGCTTTGTGCTCGGAATGGCGGTTTCGGTCGCGAGGGGGAAAAGCCTGACAGGATTTAGAATTAGTACGAAACGAGCGAGATGATAAAGTATGTAACGAACGAAGAGACAAAGCATGAAATGAACGTTAACAAAATATAATAATAAAGTACGAAACGGGATCCTTGTCACTCGACCTCAGAAATCGTGGTTGCGTGCCATGAGGAGGGTAAAGATTGACAGGATCTAGATAGAAGTGAAAAAAAATAATGTACGAAAAGTGCGATAAGTACGAAATGTGCGAAATGTACGAAACGAATGATGATGAAGATAATAACAATTACCTTAATGTACGTATGATGTGTGATCGCGCGCGATAGTAAAGAAAATGTTTTAACGAATGAAATGTAATATAATGTTTTATAAAACTAGAACTCACTCAGCAACGCTGACTTTTATGTGTTTCCAGTTGGCAGGTAATGTTGCTGAGGATGGCACGGGGCGGCTACTCGGCTCATTTTTGGATGACATTCTTTTGTATAACGTTTTTGCATTGTAATACGATCGAACGATATTTTGTAATGAACGATGTATTATTTTGCAAAAGCGTTTATTTAAAGGAAATGAAATGTTTGTTTAAAGTGTTTCCGCTGCATGATTTTAATAAGGTTATTATAATTATATGTTTTAAGTACGATAATTGACCAGCTGTAAGCGTCCCGGGAACGGGGCCTTACACTGCTTGTACGATTCTGCTTTACTTTGTTTCTATTTGTTTACCATGATAGTATCCGCTTAATGCAATAATCAATATAAGTATGTTATGAATTTTGGATGATGTTATGTTCATGAACTCAAAAACTGAACTCATAAACTTTATGCTGAGTCCCAAATATTTTGTTTTTTATGAACACCATTGTAGATGCCAAGTGATTATAGTGCGTGGAGATTATGGGCTAACTTATAAGAAAATAAAGGTCTAGAGCGCCACTGAAGATTTGGATGTCTAGATATGTTAAAGTTGCTTAATTTTCGTTGTCACTTGTTTCTAAAGTTGTCATTGCTGATAATGGTTGGTGAATCTCCTATTAAGAAGTCTCCACTCATATATAAGAAGCTTAGGTCTCAATTGAGAAAAGGTTAGTGGCATTTTAAAACACTCAAAAGTAAGAACAAAGACATTGAAATTTGAGTTAAAACCTTGTAAGATATGTAAAACCAGAATTTCATTTGTTATGATTCCTTATTTAAAATTGATTTAAATAATTCAAGCTCAACAAATAATTTTAATGATTTTGTGTTTTTAATCCCAATAATTAATCTTTATTATGAGTATCCACACAAACTGGTGTGCATTTTAGATTTATAGCTAACTTATACATGTGTCAAACAGTTAATTATATACTTTGTTGGGTGTTTGTTACAAATGAACCATTTCTCTATTGTTGCACCTCATACTCTTCTTATTATCATTTTTGAACTTTATATAGAACGTTTGGGTAAATCCAAACACATATCAAATGGGTAAATCCTAGAACACATTTGTTCTCTAAGCACAAATCAAATGGATCAAAAATTCCCAAATGTACTATATACGATCCTAAAGACCAACATACACTTAATTAAACTGAATACTTACGTGAAGCTAGACATTTCATAATAAAGATTTATAATATGGCATAATGTAGAATGTAGCAAGTCTAATACAAATTCTTGGCATTTAAGTAGGAAATTACTCAACAAGCCGTAGGAGAGTTGTTCCCTTTCCATTCATTTGACACGGTCACTTTCAAGCTCTAATGCACCTAGCTTTGTATCAAGTTAAAATTTAAGCATTTAGGATACAGGTTATTGATATATAAATAACCTATTCACATTGGTGTTGATCCACCACAATTCATCATGTATTCGTAGTTAATAAAAGCTCAACTTGACAAGTCATCTTTAATCACCTAATTGGGCAATTGGCGCATTTCATTCACTAGCATACAATTCTTAGATTTACAAGTATGAACTTTTATTATTCAAATTAACTTCATTGATTTCTATACTAACATGATTACAAGAATAAACATTTACTAATCAAGCTCAAATCTTTCACACATATCCTTTACTTATACATAATCACATACGACAAAATATGAGCCAACGTTAATTCCATGCAAGTGTCTTCGACAATCGCCCTAGAGAGAATCAGAACCTAAGGGGACCAATTGATGTGTAATTGACAAGTATTGTGAAAGACCTTATAATGTTTTATGTTGAATATGTACATGAAGAATGTGTTTCACTAACTCAGTGATGAAGACATGAGAAGAGATTGCCACTTTGGTAAATCCATCGGTCCACTTTCTACCGGTAATGTCAACTTTTAAATGAGTAGCTTTAATTTATGTCATACATACTAAGCATGTGAACATCGGTCTTAGCGTTCGTATATGTTACCTTGTGGTTATGTAACATCCTGAAACATCAAAAAAGAAAATGTTAGATTTAGGGTGTCTACTTATCGCATAAAGAAAAGGAGGAAGAAGGCCTTTAATATCTCATTTACATCTTCATCCTCTTCACAAGTTTTATATATACACACACACACACACACACACATATATATATACATCTTCATCCTCTTCACAAGTTATATATATATATATATATATATATATATAGAGAGAGAGAGAGGGAATGTGTTTAGGGAGCAAAAACATTGGAGCCGTCCATTGAGTCCATCAAACTCATGCTTGGATTGTTTCTGAAGGATCAAAGGAGATAGAAAAAGAAAAGAAAAACCACACAAATTCAGGTAACAGTCGTTTTTAGATTTGAGTTCTATCAGAAATAAGGTTTATGGATAAAACAAGAGCTTCTACTTCAAAACCAAGATTTTCACATGTTAATCCAGCTAAAAAGCAAAGATTTAGCTTTATGAAAGATAAGCAAATGATTTGAACGTAAAAAGTTAGGATGTTAAGTTAAAGTTGGTAAATGGTGATTAATATTCATCCAACGACACTTCCATGAAACAAGCGACACTTGACAGACCAACACGAATCCTAAGGTCAGTCAATGAATGGCTGACTACATTCATAATGATGACATCAATGAGTAGCGACAATTAGGTTATGCAACAATAAAAAGTCCTAAAGCAAGTAAGGCGACAATGCAACAATTAGGATGTTTCCGGATAGATGGATTGCATGGATTATGGCGATTGTAGCCTCGGCAAGAGCGTCGGTCCTTGTTAACGGTTCTCCAACAGCAGAATTTTCATGTTATAGGGGTTTGAGACAGGGGGACCCCATCTCCCCTTTCCTGTTCGTGCTTGTTATGGAGTCTCTCACATGTTTTATGAGATGCGCTTGTTCCCGTGACATGTTCCGAGGGATTAAGTTTGAGGGATCGAATGTAGTATTGTCTCACTTGATTTATGCAGATGACGTTATCTTCTTGGGAGAATGGACACAGGATAATGTGGTGAGTATCAGAAGACTGCGGCGATGTTTCTATATGGTTTCGGGTCTTAAAGTCAACATGAACAAGTGCTGCCTTTTCGGTATTGGGGTGCAAAAGGAAGAAATACAAGTTTTGGCAGGAAGATTGAATTGTAAAGAAGGTGTTTTTCCTTTCAAATTTTTGGGATTACAGGTGGGAGCAAATATGAGTTTGTGCAAATATTGGAAGCCGGTGATTGATACTTTTAAAAGGAGGTTGTCGAATTGGAGCTCAAAGATGTTATCGGTTGGGGGTAGAATCACTTTGATAAAGTCAGTGATGAATGCATTACCAACCTACTACTTCTCCTTATATCGGGCTCCGGAAGCTATCTTAAATAAGCTTGATAAGATCAGACGTTCGTTTTTCTGGGGTGGATCAACGGGAAAGAACAAAATGTGTTGGGTATCATGGGAGAAAGTAATAGCACCAGCTAGGTACGGTTGTGTTGGCTTTGGTTCATTACGGGATGCAAATCTAGCGATGCTATCTAAATGGTGGTGGAGATACAAAACTGACCAGTCGGGGTTATGGAGGAAGGTGATATGGGAGATACATGGAGGGTCGAGAAGCTGGAATTATATTCCAAAGAAGATGTCGGTGTCGGGTCCATGGAAAAAAGTAAGCAAAGCTGTTGATGCCTTGACAGCGGATGGACTAGATATATCGACTATTATTAAAGGAGTGATCGGTAAAGGATCGCAGGTACGATTTTGGCTGGATGTGTGGCATATGGAAAGCTCGTTCGCGAATAGGTTTCCGGATATATATCTTCTTGAGACGAGTAAAGGCTGCCTTGTATCAGACCGGGTGGTAAGAATCGATGGAATGTGGCGGTGGAGATGGGATTGGAAAAGGACTTTGAATGACGGGCCGGAGGCGGAGCAATTAAAACAATTAATGACGATTATAAGTCCTCCTAGCTTAACGACATCCTATGATCGGTGGGTATGGACGTTGGATATGTCAGGGGAATTTTCAGTAAAAAGTGTGAAAAACAAGCTAATGGAGAAACGGTATGACCAATCAGGAAACGAGTTCGAATGGAATAATTGGATTCCGAAGAAAGTAGGGGTATGTGCATGGAGGGTATGGTTGGATAGACTTCCAACTAGAGAGTCTTTGCAAAAAAGGAATATACAAGTCACTACCACGTTGTGTCCTCTATGTGGTGATTTCTCAGAATCGATTGAGCATTTGTTTGTTAATTGTGGTTTTGCTCAATCGGTCTGGGCTATGATTTCACAATGGGTGAGCATCCCACCAATATTTGCTTTTCAAATTAGGGATCTCTTTGATTTGGTGAATCATGTAAACGGTTCCAAGAAGTATAAAAAGGTATTGCTTGCGGTAATACAGACGGTAATTTGGTGCATCTGGGAAACGAGGAATGCGGTTGTGTTCGAAGAGGCGGAGAGTAATGTGCAGAAGATACTGGTGGAAATCAAGTCTAGAAGTTTTCTTTGGATTAAGGCTAGAGCGAAGGTGGTTGGTTTGGATTGGAATACATGGTCTACTTTTAATTTGGGAAGAGTTGAGTGGTAACCAATGTTTATATCTTGTTTAATTAGATGACGTAGGAAAGTATAGTGGTGATTTGGAGTAGGGTAATGTATTTGTATTTGGTTAGCTTCCTGCTAACAAGGTTTTGGTGGAATAAAATTTGTTGATCTTTAAAAAAAAAAAAAAAGTAAGGCGACAATGTCTAGTGACACATTGCACACGCCTGCAGATGCATGCTTCTACCACTATACCAAGCTACGGTCTTGAAAATGTAACCATATGATTCTTATAGCCACCGACTTTCAAGGTTTTAATATATAAAGTACTTAGTTATCCAAACTATTAATAATTCTTATTTAACAAAAGACTAAAAAACCCACAACTTTGTTAGTCAAATATTGACTCCAACTCTCTCCAAGGGTAACAAAACATGATTTCTTTTAGAGTTAATTACATAAAATGCCCATGTGATTTATCGAAAATATCATGTTTAGGTACTAAGGGCTTTTTGTAACAAGTTAGAGTATTGTGTTTTTAATTTTAAAACGAGAATGATACTAAGACTAACTGACGTTATTTTTTATTAAATTTAAATAAGATGACTAAAATACCATTTAAGGGATTACTATTGTAATTTATATCTCTTATTTATCAAGAGACCATTTATGTAATTACCTACGACTTAAAAAAACCAAAGCCACACCCAACCACCCCCATCCACATCTCTTTCAAAATATCAATCTCTCTTTCAAAATCTCAGACCAGCACCATTGTTATTCAAGTTGGTCAACAGCAGCCCACCACCACCTTGGTCAACACCGCTAAACCAGCGCTAAATCCATCACTGCCGCCCATAAGAAAAACACCCATCCCAACCGTTGCCGCTTCCCTCCTACTCCCATTCAGTTCACCACCACCACAAAATCCACCGACACGCCACCATCACCTTGCTCGACACTCTTTTCCGACTATATCCATCTGACTACACCACCACAACTAGATCCAAACATAAGGTTCCCCCCACCTTCAATTTTTACTCAAAACCCTAATTAAGAATTACCTATTTGGGGATTCTTGATTTAGGGCTTGTTGGCTGTAGTGGTGGTTCAATAGGGATGAAGTCGCGGTAGATGGTGCGATGATGATGATGATACGATGATGATAATAGTGAGATTGTTGTGATGATGTGATGATGAATAAGGTGTTAAAAGTGTTGTTGTTTCATTTGAAGAGAAGGTGCTGGTTGTGAAGATGTTGTGATGGGTGGTGGCCGACTGAGGGGGTCGCGCAATGGTGGCCTGGGGTGATGGCTAGGGCTGTTCACAAACCGAACGTGTGACAACCAAATTTTTCGATTAATACTATTTAAACTAACTTTTCTTGTTTATCGCGAATTAATCCATTTTACTATTATATAATAATAATAATAATAATAATAATAATAATAATAATATAATAATAATAATAATAATAATAATAATAATAATAATAATAATAATAATAATAATAATAATAATAATAATATAATAATAATAATAATAATAAATAATAATAATAATAATATAATAATAATAATATAATAACAATATTGGTTTGTAAAAATAAATTGGATTTAAAAAGTCCAGGGGGTATTTATGCAATTAATGAAACTTAAATTAAAAGTTTATAACATAAAATGTTAAACCTAGAAACCACAGCGACTAAAGCTGTAAAATTTTTAAAAACCCACCCATCACCCCCGTCGACCCTCCTCCCGTCCGGCTACCCCTCCGGCGTCTCTCCGGCGAACCCAAACGACCAAATCAAATCGATTTCAGTCCAATCAAGCACCCCCGACACACTCATGTGGGAAATTCGAGCCTGAGACCCACCGAAATTTAATAATACTAGTGCGATTACCACCAAATCCGACCACCCCTATTTTCAGCCAAACACCGGGCCACAATCACCACTAACACTAATAATCGATTAATTAATTGACTATAAATGAACCTTCATCTGCCTCTGATCGATTGCACCATTCACATTCAATTAAACACACACAGACACCACGTTTGATCACCATCACCATCCGCGACCTGTTTTTCGTGGGTTCATCATCAAATCGATACCTTTCCGGTAATTAAACACACCCACATGCTCGTTTTTACATGGGGATCAAAAGCCCCATGGTTTTAATCGCTAACAGATTCGTGTGGTGATCAATTTGAATCGAGTTCGATCTAGGGTTCATAGAGGATTCGGGGGGAATGGGTTAAACAAGCATAAATGGAATTGGGACCGGGGTTATGTCGCGGCTGAGGCCTTTGGTTCACTGGTTCCATGCTTCCATCTCGACCTTGAGGTCCCGGGTTCGACCCCGGGCCACCTCATTATTTTTTTTAAAAAGCCGTTTTAAGCATTTAAAATTACAGAAAATTTTTAAAAATTATAAAAATCAATTCTATAAACTTCAGTTATTTTAAAAGATATCTAACGATTTTCTGTAAAATTATTTCTTTTAACATCTTAATAAATTTATATATAAAATATTAATAACAAATGATATAATTAGTTTATTTATATAAATATAAATTATAATAGTTGAAATCATGAAATTATTAATATTACTTGTATTTTAATATATATATGTGAATGAATGAGGCGATGTATGTATTATATATATATATATATATATATATATATATATATATATATATATATATATATATATATATATATATATAAGTTACGCCTTAATAAACGTCTGGAGTAATAAAGACATATAATTAAAACGTATGATGAGTATCTTTATACATGATCTAGCATTGTTGATAATAACTAGAAATGGGGAAATACTGATAACCCGTAACCGAGACACGAACGCGAAACTGAACAGTTTTTTATTTTTAAATTATTAATTTATATTAAAAATATGTACACGGAATGAAACACAGGTTAACCGAAACTTTAACTGTTGCTCGAGCATTATTTCCTTGCTGTGCAATCAAGGTGAGTATTCACGGCCCCTATTTTACTTTCTTTTCTTTTGGGGGAGAAAACATGCAAACATATTTTATGAATGGTTTTAGTATTATTGATATCGCCTGTTACGTTAGTGCAAACATACAAACAGTCCCAACATTCTCGAACCGTTAGTAATGGGATTAGCGAGGTAATTCTGAGTAGTACTACTAGGTCTGACAAACCCCGCCCGGGCTAGTCGTGCTAGCTTGATTGGAGGTCAAACGGGTGCATTATTGACCTAACATTTGTCACTGTCTTGCGAGACGTGACGGGTAAACAACAAACACATATAGGACGTACAAACAGTCAGCTTCGGTTCGAAACGCTAAGTAACATGATTATAGGCTAGCTACCTATCGATATGCTTTAATTACTATACCATTCGAATAGTCGAACAGTTACAAACAGTCGAACAGTTACAAACAGTCGAACAGTTACAAACATTCAAACAATTACAAACATTTTTATCTGTGATAAAACCTGTGAACTCACCAACTTTATATTGACACACTTTAGCATGTTTTCTCAGGTCACAGGAGCGCTTAAGCTCATGATGCACAATTAAGGACGCACTCAGGACATTCATTCGTCAGTTTCATTTAGTTGCATTGAATATTTGTTTTGGCATAACATTTTCAGACTTTCAGTATTGTTTACACTTCAGGTTTACGCTTCCGCACTGTTATTCATTTCTTTTATGTACTCTGATTTAAGTCAAACGTTTATTTTTAAACTCATATAGCGTCGTTTGATATGACCGTGTCTGAGATCCTGGTATGTCACACGCCTAACAGTAAAACCCCGTTTGTGGAAATTGAGGGTGTGACAGAACGCAGCTCTGCTTGAACTCGATTCAGTTTCAAACTGTGCGGCTCGGTTCGGTTCAAATTTACAAATTCGAGCGCAAACTTCATGCTCGAACTCGGTTCGGTTTTAACCGAGTGCTCGGTTTTGCTTGATTTTGCTCGATTTTGCTCGATTTTGCTTGGTTTCGTATTACAATTTATAAAAAAATTAATAATTCATTCAAAAGTTTCAAATTTTAATTTCCAACCCTAGTATATTCCCTAATGCTTTTGCAAATGTTCTTTAAGAGCCAAGTCATCAAAGAAAAATCTAAACTCAAGATACCACGATTAGGAACAACTGAACAAGGTCGGACTTCAGACTTTGAAGGCGGGATGCTCGGTTGGACTGTTGCAGGTTAGATTGCCGAAGGTTGGGGTCACAGGTCGGAGTGCCGGAGGTCGGTGGTTGCATGTCGAAGTCCCGGTGGTCGGCGCCTCGACGGTCGGTAGGGAGGTCGGGGGATACAGGTGACGACTGGAGAGTGGTGATGGGCTTTATATTTAGTATTGTTGACTTTTTGACTAAATAATTAAAATAATAATAATTGGTAAATAACTAAATAAATTAACATATATGTAATATATAAAAATGAAATTAAAAAAATAATTCGAGCGTAACCGAGCAAGCATACCTTTGCTCTTACTCGGTCCATTTTCAAACTGAACCAAGCGGCTCGGTTCGTTTACAACCGAGCCAAAGTTAGAACGAGCAAAAATCCAAACTTTTTATGAACGAGTTCGAGCAAGTTCCGAGCGTCAAGTTATTTGAACAGTGGTGGTCGTGGGGTGGTGGCCTAGAGTGGTGGTCGGCGATGGTGATCGACAATGGGGGTGAAATTATTATGCATGTGAAGGAGATAAACATACTACACTATGTGTATATATAGTAAATTACAAAACACTCCTTTATATATGTTAAATGACACAAACACTCCCTTAAGTTACATTAGTAGTCCTTATAAGCTGAAAAGACAGAAATACCCTTAGATTTAACAGAAAAGTTAACGTCTGTTAATGTTAATACCTTAACTGTATTCAAACCTGTTATTTTCAACGAACCACAGGGACCATTTGTGTAATTAACTCTTTCTTTTATTATATGTATATGTATATATATGTGTGTATATATATATATGTTTAATTTATACTAATTATCAATTTGAGTTTGCATTAATAGTAGTACCATGAGCATTAAATGTTGTACATATCCTTTCTTTTAAGTTCTTATTTTGAACTCAATATTTTTATATTTTTTACAACTTAGCCCCTATATTTTTTCATTTTTATAAATTTAGTCCCACATACTTTTCATCTTTTACATATTTTTCATTTTACGTTTAGCCTAAATTTTAGAAGTTAAAAAGTCGTAACGTACACGTGTCGTTCAAACGTTGTTATGCCTATTTTATGCCATTTAACGGCCATGTTGCAACATGCGGCTTTTAGATTGACTTAGTAATTGTTTTTAATGTTTTACATTTTACGTGAGTGGTTCAACGTATTTACGTTTACTTTTCGTTCGTTTTTATTTTTTTCGTCTTTATTTTTTAATACGAGTTTTTCCACTATTGATGATCATTGATGGTGACGTAATATTTATGTTACTTGACATAGTTTTACGCTTCACACCACAACGTGATGAACTTAATACTAGTTTTAAGACTAATCATTACTAACTAGTGGTCACACCGCCAAATGGGATTAGTGGCTTAGTGTGGCAGGGACAAAAATAGGGGTGTTAAAAAATATCCGAATCCGAAATCGAATCCGAAATCGAATCCGAAATATCCGAATATCCAAAATTTCAGATATCCGAAAATTCGGATATCCGAAATTCGGATATCCGAAATTTCAGATTCGGATTCGGATTCGGATAGTGATTTTCAGAATTTTCGGATATTTCGAATATCCAAAATATCCGAAATATCCAAAATATTTTTATAAAAATTTAAAAATATTAAATATTAATTAAATATTTCAAATATTTTTAGATATTTAGGACATTTTAATAAAAAACTTTGGATATCCGATAAAAACTTCAATAAAGATTATTATATTTTTATAAAATTTATTAAATAATATAAATTTTCTTTGAATTCGGATATCCGAATCCGAATCCAAAATTTCAGATATCAGAAATTTCGGTTTCGGATTCGGATCCTAAATTTCGGATTAGGATTCGGATAGTGAAATTCACTATCTGAAATTTTCGGATATCCGAATTTGAACACCCCTAGGCAAAACCCCTTCAAGCATCTAATATTGTGAAAAACTATTTACAAAAAATAATGTTCTTTCAAAAAATTTTACCAAATTAAGTGTATAATAAATAAAAAATAAAAAAAACCGTTCATCAAAATCTCCTCCCCTCATCTTGCTTATGCATTACTTGGGAAGTTCATGTATCCGCTACTCAATCTATCATCATATTTAATATGTTTTTTTTAAACGGTTGATTAGTTGTTAGTATCACCAAGTTAGTAATATTCATCTCATGCCAAGGTTTGAACCTTAAACCTCAAAGAGAGTCAAAACCTCACACCTCCCCCTTGACCAATAGGCCAAGAAATCATATTTAATATGTTAGTCGAAGAATTCCGCCATCAAATTCTCCACAAATTAGTATAGTTAAAATTGAGAATATAATTTCTATAGTAGTTTGTCAACCGATACCATCCACACTCCGTTTGTGATGCTTCTAGTCTCAATCAACTCAGGTGAATTAAATCATGAAGAGAGATAAAACCATCCTCAAAGAGTTATCTCTCTGCATAATATCCCACACGAAAGTTCCAACTCTACCTCAGTGTTATCACGCTAATTAATGACACTCTTCATTTCCTTTAACTCCTGTTTAGTTTCGTGGCTTTTTTGTTAAAATCATTGTGGTTGCCGTTGTAGTTCTCTCACAATTAAAGATGCGTAACAAGCCAAGTCAATCGTGCTAGGATATTGTCCGTTTAGCTATCACGGGGTCACCTGTCTGAAACATATAGTTTTATTTTCACCCAACCAGTTGTTCATTCACAAAAAATGTTTGCTAGCAGAGAATGTTTCTACTATTTTATATGAAACGCTTCGTTCTCCACTTCATATATTTATTTATTTGAGTTTTCCTCTCACTCACCATTTTTGTTTTTTGTTTTCTTTATTATAACTTTTTAATTTAATGTTTTATAGAATTTCAAATATATATTATTTTGACGTCATTATTTTTATCTATATTTTGTTGCAACTATAATTCAAAACAAAGCTATGCATTATAATATACAAGTGATCTAAACAAAAAATATAAATTGTCAAAAATGAATCAACGTTTCGATTTTTTTAGTTCTTTGTATTTTCTTTCTTACAACTTTTAAAATATGATTTTTTATTAAATTCAAATTTGTATACACTTATCTTTTAATGGTTTTTACCCGTTATGTGTTTATTTCTATCAATGTTCCGATGTGAAATTTCTAACGATATTGTTTTGTTTACATAAAGTTCCAAATATCATCAAGGATCTCACCGCAACACACAGGTTTATGACAGTTTTATTTTTTATATAAATGACAGTTTTATTTTTTATATAAAGTATATAATCTTATCAACGATGTATGGGTTTCATTTTTCTTGACAGAGGCGCTCTCAGAGCTTTCGCATCTTATTTCATATCTTTGACCTTATAATTTTTAGCTAAAATACACAAATATCCATAAAATTTATTAATCATTTACAAACTATCCACGTCTCTTTTCATATACATAACCCTAATTAATTAAATAATGTTTGTTTATTTAATTTTTATATAGTTTCTTTTCTTCCACTCACAAAATAATATGAAATGAATATAAAGGATGAATAGTGATTTGTTAAATATATGAAATGTGAAATTGGTCCATATAATTTAGTCATATTTTAAAGAATGGAATGAAGTGTTATATTGCATAAAAACCATAAAATTTTAATTGAATTTTATAAATATGATTAATATAAAGAATGCTTTATGAATACTCTTAGGTGATATTCTCTTATTTTTATAGTGTACATTGGCACTTTTCATTTTTTTTCCATCCCATTTAGGCAAGATCCGCTTCTTAGTGGAACCTATCCACAAATAAATAAGTAAGTATATCTAAACTATTTTAAACTTATAACCATGTAATATGAATATTTCAATCTAACAAATGAAATTGCTTCACTAGGAAGCAGGGTTAGTGGCAAACATACTTTAGCTTCTTTTTGTAGTTGCGGTTTTTGCGTTAGTAAATCCACCATTACTTAGTGGTACTTTAGCATCTTATATTTTAGTGTACTAGGTAAATACTTAAATTTCATAACTATTAAAGGATGTTATATGTATTGTATAAAAGTGGAAGACAAAGTATAATTACCTTAAACATAAAGATGAAATTAAATTGGGGTTGTACGTGCTAGGAAGAGGTACAACTCATAAATGACTAACCTCACCTATTACCAATGTTTTGAAAACCGGACCGGACCGGCCGGTCCGACCGGTTCGACCGGGAACCGGACTCCAATCCGGTCCGGTTCGGTGCTTAAAATCGGTTTAACAGTGAACCGGTGGTCGAACCGGTGGTCGGACCGGTAACCGGACCGGTTGAACCGGCTTTTTTATAAAATTTTTTATTTTTTTGTAATTTTTACATAAATACGGTCCGGTTCTTATATACGGTCCGACCGGTTGAACCAGTCCGACCAGTGAACCGGTAAGGCGTCCGGTTCACTGTCCGGTCCGGTTTTAAAAACATTGCCTATTACTATAAGCAATAGAAAAACCTTAACAAACAAGAGTTAGTAAATTGTGTGACTGTGTTTCTTTAATAACCTATCAAATTCTTCAAACTATTATTGGGATTCAACTATCAAGTTTTATTCCCGTTTCAAATTTCATTGACCCATATAATACCAAAATCCAATACAATTCTTTTATAAAAATGGGATCCTTTAATTTTAGGGGGCCTGAGTCCATGCGCCACAAATTTCATTATAGAGTCTGCCCTAAACAAGACAATGTGAAAAGAATAACAATGGCAAGTAACAACGATGGTTGTGTGATTAGCATAGATTTGCTGATGATGTAATATCACTTGCCGATGAGGTGATGCCCGTTGTGCCTTAGGGTTAAGCTCTAACGAAACACAAATGTCATATTGATGACATATCTCCGACGCCTTCAAGTTAAGCTCTAGAATGCTATAGGATGGTTCAAAGAACCGTAGATTAGAAGGTGGTTTCATTTTGCTAAAGAACATAGCCAACATGCTCTCGAGGTAATAACTAATAACTACCATTGACCTATAATCATTAAAAAGTTACCAACAGCCTGTAAGCTAAATAGTTATTAAGATATCTAACTATAATTGTCTGTGGATGACTATTACAAATAGCTATGTGCTGCCGGAGCCGTGAACCTAGGCGCGAGCCACATCGGCCACTCTGGTTGCGCACACCACAACCAACGAGCGCTATCGCGAGGGCGTGAGGGAGGTCGCGAGGCGTGAGTGAGATCTCCTGATTACCCGATCCACAGCAGGTGAGGCTACTTGATCAGGGGCTCTATCTAGTGCCCAACCAGCATTCTGTTAGCGCCACATATCGTAATATTGCAAGATAACCCCACAATACACGTGGATAGAGCCCCTGATAAAGCCCCTTCATAACACATAGCCTTGGAAGCATAAGTGATCTAGAGAGAGGTTAATTAGATGTCTAATCAATCTTGCCCAAATATTCCAAACGATGAAACTATTGGCCTTTCATCGTTTATAACCATCAGCACAACAACGTTCGTACGGCCAACATTAATACCATTTAAAGTAATTTACACTATCATTTTCCTCTCAATACTACCGCTTCGAGGTGAAGAAAATAGAACATTGCATCTAGTCCTCGACTTTCCCTATCTCGTTCGACAATAGTCGTTCCAATTGTGCACCGATATTGGTGTTGAGTTGCAATAAGATCGATTGAACGAAGGTTTTGCAAGAAGTCGATGGATAGAAATGATGAATGACAACAGATGCAAGGAAATGATTATCATGTTGCTAAGAACTTTGTCCCCTTCATTTTCTTGCAACAATTGTTTTTAATGGTTTTGATTATTTAATATTTATCTCTACTACTATATAATACAAAACTCATAGGTGGATTGATAATTTCCTATTTTTATAATACACCTAGAATAACTATTTATGCATAAGTAGATTTGTAATTTTCTATTTTATAATACACCTAGAACAACTATTTATGTATATGGTACAAGTGTTTTATGCAAGTGTTATTAAATTGTTCTCATTTAATAAACTAATTTTAATTAATACATGAGTTAATGCAGATAAATAAATTCACTATATTAAGTATTACTTGATTATAATAATTTAAATTAATATTATATTTATATTTTTCATTTATATTTTACTATTAAATAAAGTATGGTATTATTAACTAAATACTATTTATCAAATATTTACATACTTATAATAATAATAATAGTAATAATAATAGTAATAATAATTAAAAAAATAACAATAATAATAATAATAATAATAATAATAATAAGAATAATAATAATAATAATAATAATAATAATAATAATAATAATAATAATAATATAATCCATATTTAAGGTTGTTCAGAAAAAGACTCAATAGCACCCTTCACGTGAGCCAATTCATTATACATAACATATAGAAAATAATAATAAATATCTATATTATTTATGCTATTTATAAAGCATTTAAAAATGTTAAAATAATAAATTTATCTTGACCTTAGATACTTTAGGGTTAGTATGGTAATATTTTTATGGATTTTTATTTAATTTTTTAATCCATATGAATTTATTAAATTTAATAATGATAACAATACTAATAATAATAATAATGTTGATAATAGTAATAGTATTTAAAGTAATTATAATAGTTATTTACATGATACAAACAATTTTAGTAGTAAGTAATAATGTGTAATAATAGACAAGTCATCAAACTAAAAATATTCAAGCTCTTAAAATTGTTTGAAGCTTCTGAATCTTATATCATTTTTCTCTTATAATCATAAAAATAAGATGATTTATAAATCTGAATTTGTCGTTTGATGTGCTAAATTATATCAACGTTTCGACATAATTTTTTTTTCCAAAACATTCATGTATACGGATTGAATACTAATGTACAACTAATCAAAATCAAGTTTATAAATTTAACAACTCGTGCCAAAGCACACAAAAAGTTTATATCAATCATATTATTTTTAATATGAAAAAATATTAAAATTTATATCAATCAGATGTAGCAATAAGCACGTCGAAACGATATATTTGGAACTTAAAAATCATGATGTTGTTGTGAAAAAACTCAAACAAAAAAACTAAGAATGTATTATATTTGACCCATTGGTTTTGACAGCATGGGTTGTCTCAGAGCTCGGGTTTAGAGAAAATGGAAGTTTTATAAGTAGGTAATGTTTAGAAATCTATGCACAAGTTTTTTTTATCAAATTGTCTGGCCTTCCCCTCCTCATGCCAAATGAAGGGTTGGTCACTCAAAGAAATAAAAAAAAGAAGTCACAAAATGAACCCATTGAAGTAGTTGATCTACCAATACCAAGTCGAATTTTTTTTTTATAATCTCATGTTCCTTGTGGCCTTAATCAATTGGTTTAATAGATTTTTTTATAAATTTTATTATCTAAAATTAAGTTTAGCATTCCTGATTAAAAATATATAAGATTTGTAATTTCTCTTTATAGATAAGAGTATAATACTGACACACTTGAAGATCATCTATATTATTTAATTTTATGTCTAAAATAAATAACTTGTTTGTTTTGAAATAGAATAATATTTTAATAGTTCTAGAAGTTTTTTAAAGAATGAAAAAAATAGTTACAATTTAGTTTTAATAAAGAATTAGGTTTAATTAGCTAAGTAAATCTATAAGAGAGAAAATTTAGTTTTAGTAGATATTTGAATTTTGAGTACCACACTTCGATTGAGTACCACACTTCGATTGAGTACCACACTTCGATTGATGGTCTAGTTGCAGAGACAAAAACTCTTGAAAGCTAAACTTTGAATATTTGAGTTTAAGTATCACAAGAAGTAAAAAATCTAAAATGAAAGCTTAATTATGAGAGTAGTTTTATACTTCTTTAAAATCAAGGAGCAAGAACCACCATAAATACAGTTGATTCCAATTCTTCTTTTTGCGGTTCTCACTTCGGCAACTTTTACATGAACACAGACTCTAGTGGGTTATGCTTTGAGCCCAAATTGGACCGTTTTGGATGGGCTCATGGTTCTTGGGTAGCGTCACAAATGTTTACATGTAGTAGTATCATAGGCCCAATAACTTCTACTTTTGAGCTCCTTAGCTGGCTCGACTAGGGGGCTGTTTGGTAATTTCTGAATCATTAAATGCTGAACCATTAATAGGTCTGAACCATTAATAGCTTGTATATCGCTTAACTATTTAAAACAAATGTCTGATCAATTCAAATAAGAGGTCTTAACCATTAAGCATTAGACATCTTAACCATTCATCATTAGTATAATGCTTAACCATTCAGAGACAAATGTCTGAACCGTTCAGACGTTGCTCGTGAAACAAAAAGTCTGAACCATTAAGCGTTGCACCATTAGATATCTGAACATTAATAGGCTGATTAGATGCTATCAAACAGCCCCTACAATTTTAAATGAGTCAAGCCCATACCCACCCTAGCTGGAATTAACTCGACACCTCGTTTACAACCATAACAAACTTCTAATTACATCACTACGTCCATTCAAAAGCTGATTTAATATATAGGTATCTATTAATTAGTAACATACAACCAATATAGTATAGAGAGTTTTTATTATATAGATCTGTCTACTACACAAACCTAAACTAAACCTAAACTAGTACACAGATATGTCTATTGTGTCAATATTATGTTGTACTGTCACGTTAGCCAAATCATTTCTCAATATTGCTTCACTTGGTGGGGGGTGTCTTTCACTATTCATATGGATTTCATTGTCGCAACGTTTTTACTTTTAAATGCTAATAATATTTTCATACAGAACCATTTCAGTACCACTGTCAGTTCCAAGCAATGCTAGAGACATCCCATACCGTGAGTCCACCACACTCGTGGTTCACGGCCATGTGGCCTAGTGTTCCATGCGTGACTTTTCACCATGTCATCTTCATGGGTCATGCGTGAGAGGCACATCCATCAACCCAAAGCTAAAGAAAATGTTACTGGTTATCATGAAATCAATTGTTTTATAAGATGATCTCTCGTACTCTCATATATGAATGTATGTACAATCATTAAAATAACAAACAAACAAACAAACATACCCAGTTATATCTCACTTAAGAGTAGGGTCCGGGAGGGGTAGTTGGTAGCTAGTCTTTCCTCTATCTTGGGGATAGAGAGATCGCTTCCAAAGAGACACTTGACTCAATAACAGAAGCAATAGCAATAGCAAGTAATAGCAAGCATCTTATATATCGTACAACACATAGGTAAATAACACATAAAGATTTAGAAAGTGCGTACACCAAATACGCGGCATGTTTCATCTAGCAAGGGCTTCATTTATCCTCCCTACCCACAGATCCACTAAAAGTCTTTACTTTTAATTTTACGTCTCCACTCACTCCTATCCTCGATCATGTGCTCAGAGAGGTGCAAGTCTACCATATCTCGTCTAATTATCTCGTCCCAAATCAACCTAGGTCTTCCTCTACCCCTTCTACCCTCTGCGTTGATGTTCTATACTGCTATAACTGGTGCTGCCATGAGTCTCCTCTTCACGTGTCCGAACCATCTTAATCTTCCCTCTCGTATTTTATTTGTGATACAAACCACATGTAGCTTCTGTCGAAACACGTCGTTTCTTATCCTATCCAGTCTTGTGTGTCCACACATCCACCTCAACATTCGTATTTTCGCGACCTCTATTTGTCTCTCGTGCGATTTCTTTATGGCCCAGTAGTCTGTTCCGTATAATATAGCTGGGCGTACTGCCACTATATATAGTTTTCCCTTTATTTTTTCCGGAAACCTCTTATCACACAAAATCCCTGATACTGCTATCCACTTGCACCATCCTGATTGAACACGGTGGGCTATATCGCTGTGTATCTCTCTGTCTTCCTGTATGTACAAGCACAGTTATTTGAACCTAGACGTATGTGAGACCGCCATAACATGGATGCTGATTTGGGTGTCCTCTTCAACTTCACCACTAAGTTACAATGCATGTATTCCGTCTTAGACCGACTTATCCTTAAGCCTCTACACTCTAGTGCCGCTCTCCACTGTTCTAACCTCTCGTTAAACACCCTTTTAGATATGATATTAAGACAATATCGTCCGCAAACAGCATGCACCACGGGACTGGCTCTTGCATAGACTTTGTCATCTCATCCAACACTACTGTGAGAGGAATGAGCTTAATGCTGAACCTTGGTGGAGTCCCACTTCCACCGGAAGACTCTGTGTCTCCGACTGGTGCTCGCACACACGTTTTTGCCCCATCATACATATTCGTGTCTCCGACTGGTACGTTCATTAAAATAATTAATGATAATAATATGAAAAAATAATTCTCATCCTTAATATATTAAAAGGTTAATCAACAAATTTCTATATCTTATGATTAATAAGGAGTCGGGGGTCTCTTCGGAGCGGTCTCTCTATCTTTCTAGATAGAGGAAAGACTTGCTACCATATACCCCTCCCAGACCCTGCCCTCCAGCGGGAGACACTGGGTATGTTTGTTTGTTTGTTTGTTTATGATTAAATAAGGGTAAGTATATAAATTCTGAAGACTTACGAGAGGAATATGATCACTAGTATAGGTGGAAGTAAGGAAGACGCCACAAAGTGACTCGAAAATAGTCCTACCAAGTCTTGTCAATCATATCTTCAATCTAAAGTCAAATGTACAATAAGAACCAACGTTAATCACCATGTTGTTAGGACCGGATCGGACCGGCCGGTCCGACCGGTCGCACCGCGATTCGGCCCCTGTCCGGTCCGGTCGATAGTGGATCGTTTTGGAGCTTTGAACAGCCGGTTCGAACCGAGTCGCCGGTTTGGACCGGCGAACCGGGCCGGTTCCGACGGATTTTGAATTTTTTTTTTTTTTTTGATTTTAGTGGGTAAAAACGGGGTGTTAAACCATAAATTAGTACTTCGGATATACAAATATAGTTAAGTTTTATATATAACTATAAAATATATGTATAAATCATATAAAAATTACTTATATTTATTACATATATAAAATATATCATTACATTTATTCATTGTTAAGAATATAATATATTTTTAGCTATTTCTACGTTACATATATCATTACATTTATTCATGTGATGCTTCTATATTTTTGTATACTAGAATGAATTATTCAAATCTCATCAATTTATTTACTAAAAAACAGACTACTAGATGTTATTTTGTGTTGCTGGTTTTATTTGTTTGATTTAGATAATGATAAAGTTATCTATATTTTGTTGAAGTTGAACTTAGTTTGTTTAAATTAACTTATATTTTAGAAACTTGATATAAATCGGTTATGAGAAATGTAGTATATTGAATTTATTTTGCATTTTATTTTATTAATTGTGTATAAAATAAAATCTATCCAAACGAGCCAAGCCGGGTCGAGCTCGAGCCCAGATTTACAATTAGGTTTTAAAACCGAGCCGAGCCAAGTTGGATCAGTTTAAATTCGAGCCGAGTTCGAGCTTGCCCTGGCTCGGCTCGATTCGACTCGTGAACAACCCTAAATGGAGAGCCTCAATTATATTCAAAACAATTGCCACTTCTCTCGTTGAAATAATCACAGACGACACAGAAAGCTCCAACAAGCCAAGGTCAACAAAAGAGTCCTTTGAATAGGGATCACAAGGAGGGCCATCGTTGATTGGTAGAACCACTTTGCCGAGTGCCCCGATTCTGACGAGAAAAGTTTCATACGACGTTTAGAGCAAGCAGGCGGAATTCTAAAGGATAGCTGATAATGTGAAGCATGAGGTGTCACGGTTCATATTGATGTATGATGCTCAATGCTAAAGAGTAATTACAAGTTTGCAAAAGAAAACTGTTGCATTTCGTCAACAGGCTAAACTGAATCACACATGACATTTGATGAATACCAACATATTACCGTGATCCATGCAGGTGTTAGTATCTACAATTCGTAAATCCATCATCAACATTACAAGTCTTGATATTACACAAACCAACCCGAGCAATATCAAACAGTTATACAGTTGGCGTAGAACGATATACATAACTTTCATGATTTGCTCGGTAGCCTGGATTGTATGTCTTGGAAGCGGAGTACTTGCCTAAAAGCATGGTGCGAACAATACATGAAAGGTCATCATCCGGCTCTAACATTGTTCTCTAACATTATGCCAAAGGCGATACCATCGTTAAAACCGTGATTTAAATATAAATCGTTACTTAATGTCATCTATCAAGTATTCCTTCAAGTAAAGAGATACCAATAAACCATTATGTCATATCTAAGGATATAATGTTGTGGCTGTTTTATAAGTGAATTAAACAGATGGTCATTGAGATTTAGCTAACTTAACAGGTAGGGCTGTTCAAAATGTTCGTGGCTCGAAGTTCGCTTGAAAAAAAGCTCGGTTCGAAAAAGCTCGGCCTAAACGAGCCGAGCCGAGTCGGCTCGATTTTAAAACGAGCCGAACTCGGCTAGGGGTGGCTCGGCTCGTGGCTCGGCTCGTGGCTCGATATATATATATATATATATGTCCGCACGTACGCACGCGTATATATATATACATAGGGGAAGGGATCAAATGAAAACCCCACATGACATTTAACGTACCACGTGAATATATATATAATACACATAAGCACGGTGATAACTATATATATATCATAATATATATATACATATATATATATTACATACATATTAGATATATATATACATATATAGGGGATGGTTTCAATGAAACCAAATTATAATTTAAAACTATATAACTATATTTTAAACCATTGATCAATGTTAATCAATGGTTATAATCAAAGATGATAATTTTGTACACTTTTAATTAAATATGACAAGTATTAATAATGAGGGGTACATGGGCAAGACTATTTTTTTGTTTTGAAATCATGCCTATAAATAAGAAAATCACAATCTCTCTCTCTCTCTCTCTCTCTCCCCATATATATTAATTTTTTACAAATTTAAATCATTTTTACTCTACTCCAATACCACTTTTTATTACATAGATATGGTGGCGTTGATAGTTTACAAACCAAAAGCGATTTCAATATAACATATAAGTAACATAGAGTTACATATACGTACCAATAAAGATACGTATATGTAATCATATAGTCAATATATAACAACAAAACCATTAGAAAATTTGAAAATATGTAAATAAATTAGAAAGCATATCCAAGTTTGCATATACATATAGTAAAATTACATTCTTTGGAACAACAGAATTACATATAAGTAACAACAGGTTTACATATACGTAACAACAGACTTACATTTATGTAAGAACACAGTTTTATACGTACCTATAATGTCACATACATGTAATTATAATGAGATTTCAAATCTATATGTTCTTCATCTTGGTCATGTTCATCATTTTTTTGTATTTGTCAAGCTTACATATATATGTATTCCATGTGCTTATATAACAATTAAATACTTTGAATTCATCTTGTCCTCTCGATACATCTTCTTACTACCACGGATATCCTTTTCCATCGGATTATTGTCATCTTCATCTTGGTTACAACGAGTTCATCATCACCTTCATCTTTACAGTACATTAAGCATGACTTTTACCAAAATGATAGGAATTAGTGAAAGTATTATTGTATCTGTTGTAAAAGAATGCTAAGATATTTAATAACTATTATGTAAATTAAGAAATATGTGGATGAAAAAACAGAAAACGATAACACACTTAAATCGTTTTGTAAGTGGTGATAATATCATACTTACAAATATTAAGTGATGACTCGTATTCAAAACTTAAAGTGATTGTGTCAGTTAGATACCTCAAATCCATTTGAGTTATTCCGTTAATTGATTTTGAGATGTGATCATTTTCTTAATGTTATTTTTTTTCTTGTTTAGTTTCTTTTGGTCGAGTAAAGAAAAATGATGATGATTAATTCATTCAAGAGATAAAAGAGAAAATCAAGGAGATTTTATTTACAGATTATGCAATTACTAAAAATAAGAGATGTTAGTTTACTCAAATACCCTTTTATAATATAATAAAATAATTAAAATATAAATGATGTGATTGGTTGAAATTAGTTTTCATAGTTTTCTATTAAAAATGATAGTTTTCATTTGATCCCTCCCCTACATATATATATATATATATATA